>VDFB02282288.1:0-67916 GCA_007258455.2 Sequoia sempervirens | reverse complement strand
GGTGGTAACTAGTGCTCGGAGTGAGCTCGGTCCCACAAAGTCTGAATACCTCCTGCCAGAAGTGACTCAAGAACCGACTATCCCTGTCACTCACAATACTCCGAGGCAATCCATGTAGTTTGAACACCTCACGAAAGAATACCTCTGCGACCTGTGTAGCTGTGTAGGTCGTGGTGATCGGAAAGAAGTGGGCATACTTCGTAAGCCGATCCACAACTACATATATGCAATCACGCCCTTGGGCTTTAGGCAAGCCCGTAATAAAGTCCATCGACAGGCATTCCCACTTCCTGTCAGGAATCGGAAGTGGCTGCAACAATCCTACTGGGTACGTGTTCTCCTGCTTGTTCTGCTGACAAACAAGGCACTCACGCACGTATTGAAGAACATCTGCCTTGAGTCCTTTCCATGTGAATCTCTCCCGAATCTGTCTGTAGGTGTTGAAGTACCCGGGATGTCCTGCTGTAGGCATGTCATGAAAGGCCCGCATGATTATGTTCTTCACCTCTGAACCTGGGATCAAAAATATTCTGTTCTTGTAAATGATTAAGTCATTCACAAGTGTATACCTGGTATCAACTGTCGATCCCTCAACAATGCTGGAGGCCCAAGTATCCTTGGCATACTCTGCCACTATCATATGCCTCCAATCCTCTGATATATGAACCATAGAGCTCAAATATGGCCTGCGTGAAAGTGCATCGGCTACAACATTCTGTGTCCCTTTGATATACGAGCTATCAAAGTCATATGCCTGCAATTTACTGACCCACTTCTGATGACGATCATTAAGATCTCGTTGCCCCAAGAAGTGTCTCAAACTGTTATGGTTAGTTTTTATGCAAAATTTTCTGCCAACAAGATACTGCCTGAATTTTGCTAAAGCATGCATGATAGCGAGCATCTCCTTATCATATATGCTATAAAGTCTCTCTAGCCCTCTAAGCTTACGGCTCTCATACACAATCGGGTGCTTGTCCTGTATAAGCACCGCACCAATGCCCTCACCTGATGCATCGCACTGAAGCTCGAAAGGCTTCGTAAAGTCTGGTAGTGCTAAAACAGGGCATGTAGTCATCAACTCCTTAAATTTCATAAAACATTCTTGTGCCTCAGGAGTCCAAATAAATGCACTCTTCTTCAGTAAATCTGTCATAGGGGCTGCATGTTGTGACTAACCTTTCACGAATCTACGGTAGAATCCACACAAACTGAGAAACCCTCTCAACTGTGTCAGGTTTGCCGGCGTAGGCCAATCAATAATAGCGCGGATCTTTTCAGGATCCATCCGCACTCCTCCTGCACTGATGATATGACCTAAATATAACAATTCGGTCATTCCCAAATCACATTTGGATTCCTTGGCGTACAAGGACTCCCTCTCCAAAATACTCAACACGGTCTCCAAGTGAGCCAAATGCTCCTGCCAAGTCCTGCTGTATATTAGGATATCATCGAAGAAGACCAACACGAATCTCCTCAGCTGTGAATGAAAAACCCTGTTTATCGTGGACTGAAATGTAGCTGGTGCATTAGTGAGCCCAAATGGCATCACTACGAACTCGAAGTGCCCACAATGACATCGGAAGGCAGTCTTCTCTATGTCCTGCTCACGGACCCTGATCTGATGATACCCCGACCGTAAATCAATTTTGGTGAAGTAACATGCTCCATGGAGCTCATCAATAAGCTCGTCAATACGCGGTATCGGATACCTGTTTTTGATCGTCCTCTTGTTCAGGACTCTATAGTCGATACACATGCGTAATGTGCCATCCTTCTTCTTTACCAACACAAATGAAGAAGCGAATGGTGACTTGCTAGGCCGAATGTGACCCATAGCAAGTAACTCCTTTATTGTCTTTTCTATCTCATCCTTCAACCTCTTAGGATGCCTGTAAGGAGTTATCATAACGGGCTTAGCGCCCTCCTCGAGCTCTATAATGTGCTCTATGCCCCTGTCTGGAGGTCTCCCTGGTGGAATATCACTGAATACCTTATCATGCTTGACTCTCAACTGCTGTATGTCTGGATGATATTCAGTCTTCTGCTGTCCCTCCTGTATAGGTGCTAAAGTGCACTCGGCAGCCCACTCAACCATGTCGTGACGCATGAGCCTCTCCATCCGACGAAAAGAAATTGTTTTGATGTTGCTGTCCCGAATTGCTTTTAGTATGTGTGTCTTCCCGTCAACATCAAAACGGATCTCCATGTCCTTGAGACGAAGAGTGACTTCCTCCAATGAATGAAGCCACTTCATTCCCAAGACCAAATCAATATCTCCCATATTAACAACATAGTAATCAGCCTTGAACTCATAATTGTTCAAGCGTAAAGGGAGATCCTTTATCATGCGTTCACACCTCAAAGTGTATCCGTCGGCCACTGTAACCCTAATGCCCTCGAACTCCTCAGTGATGAGTCCGCGTCTCTCAACGAATCTAGCATCTATGAAATTATGTGTAGCCCCTGTATCAAGAAGGGTAATGACCCTCTCTCCTGCTAACACACCACGAATATTGAATGAGCCCTCCTGCTGAATGCTAGATAAGCAGGCCTCCTGTATTTCAAGCTCTAGCCCTGTCTCTGCTCTAGGCTCTGAAGCCTCTGCCTCTGAATCCTCAGAACTCTCCTGCTGTTCGGAATTTTCTGATTCCGAATCCTCATAGTACGCCCACATCACTCGATTTTCCTTGCCCTTAGGTCTTAGAGGACAATCGTGATTGGTGTCATAGGGACCTTTGCAGTAGAAGCAAAGCTTCTTCCTGCGTAGATCATTAAGGGCCTCTCGATCCAAAGGTGGAGCTGCTGATTTACCTTTTGAATCATTTTTAAAATCTGATTTTTCTTTGTTAAAATCAGATTTGTCCCTGTTTCTGTTAAAACCCTTATTGTCCCTGAAAGATGAAGAACCTCTGGAGTTGAATCTACTAGAAGGTGCTGCCAACTCCATACTCTGTGCTTTCTTCATCGCTTCCTGTAACGAAGGAGGATCAAAGGCTTTGATCCAACCTCTCAGTGGCTCTATCAATCCCTCCATGAAGAGCACTACCAATCGCCTCTCGGAGATGTTCGGAACCATAACTAATAACTTCTGAAAGTCACCAATATACGACTCCAAGCTGCCACTCTGTCTCAACTGAGCCAAGTCTCTGAAGTAGGATTCTGGATCCTTCCTGTCAAAACGCTCAACCAATTTGTCCACAAACTCCTGGTATGATGTGATCCTGTCATGCTGTAACGTAACCATACTGTGGTGCCACCAATCGTAAGCTACTCCCTCAAGATGCAGTGTCGCATAATGGATAGCATCTCTCTCAGCCATCGGACGTAGTGTGAGGAATGTATCTAGCTTACTAATCCAAGCCTGGGCTGTCACCTTACCACTACCATCGAACATCGCTAGATTAAGCCTGTTGGTTGCATGTTTCAGGTCATTGTTCTGGTACCTAGGTCTCCAATCCTGTTGACCTCTGTGGTGCTCTCGCCTCTGAGTGACAAAACGGTCGAAAGAAATCCTCTTTCTGACCTCAGGTGGTATCAACTCCCACTCCTCATTCGCTGCCATAAGTGTATCAGCGAACATCTCCTCCTGCTCCTCACTTGCGCTAGCCTCATCGGCCTCCTGTCTCACAAAAGTTGGCCTGGTAGGCCTATTTGTTGTCCGTGAGGCTGTCCTAGGTGCCCTGCGAGATCCTGCTTCACTCCTCTCATCGTCACAATGTGGTGACGGTCTCCTCGGAGTACTCAATCTCTGAAGTGCCACTGTCAACTGCTGCAATACATCATTCGACTGCCGTTGACCTGCACGTAAATCTCTGAGTGCAAGCAAAACCTCTGCATCATCCTGATCTCTAGGGTTTTGAGGAATCTCGTTCCTGGGAACATCTGTTCTATCTGCCCTGTCATTCCTGTCAGCCATATTTCCTGGCTGCCTACTCAAACTCTGTTGCCTATCAATCAGAGCACGTCTGCGTGTGTAATACCTGTGAGACCCAAACTGTTCTGGCTGCATAAGACTGCTAAACCCTTAGGATGGCAGGATTTAGCTCTTATACCACTGTAGAAACCCTAGTTTCCCCCTGTCTCTGAATCTGATGTTTTTTGTTGTTTTTCTGAAGTTTTGATTTTTTTTTGACGTTTTTGGGTTTTTGCATGTATAATGAAAGAATGCGATTTCTTGAAAGAAATGATATAAAAATCTAAAATAAATTTAATGCTTCCAGATCTAGCATAAATGACTCCGTAATCAATGACTAATGCTTTGTATTATTTTTCCTCGGCAGTTACAATAAAGAATCTCAGATCTACAGGCTAGATAAGATAAAATAATAATCAAATGAACCTAATTTTGCAGCAGCTGAGACAGCCTTATAAATGGTACGGCTGCAATGAATGTCTACTTGTTTCTCCGCCAACTGCCAGATAATTGCTCCAGAGATTGATGCGCCCACTGGGTAAATGCCAGAAGTCCATAGTAGAAGGCGTTTTGTGCTGAGCAAGAAAATACGGCCTTTATTAAAGAGTACGGCCTGGTACAGCAGAGGTACGGCCTTGGAAACAGCAACCAGCAAATAAAATAAGTACGGCCTCTGCTCAAATCTCCAGATCCAAAAGAAATAGGCGTCTACTGTAGAAGACTCTTCTGGATGAAAGACTTCTCTGAAACCCTGATGAGATAAACTTCTGTGAAGCTTTGTAATTTCTTCTGAATGAAGAAATTCCTCTGCTGGCAATAGATCGGATGATATTTCACACCCTCTGAATCGCTCTCACTGGAGATGGCTCGTTCCCCAATGCATTCGAGACTGAAACCCTAAAGCTTCTGTGCTCTGCTCAAGACTTGATCAGTTTTCAATTCATAAAATGACATAATGGCCCGATTCCCAATGAGAAATGCTTAATACACTGAAAAGTGCGATTTCCTTAATAATAGGGAATCATTAAAAAGTTCAAACTTTTTATTTAATGTTTTCAATAGTCTCAGCTCAAATTTTTATAATAAATATATTCGTCAAAATGGCCCCTTTCTGATGATGGGCGACCCCTTCACTGAAATCACTAAAGTTATAATAAAATATTATAACTTTATATTATAAACTCCAAATAATTAATATTTAATTAATTCAATTAAATATTAATATCTCTCTCATTATTCATCCGATGCACGATCCGTCTGAAGCTGACGAACACTGAAGTGATTCTGAACGCTAACAATCCATACTGCTAAAAATAGCAGGGGTCCCACGCTGAGTGCTGAATACTGCTAAAAATAGCAACTCAGGCTAGAAGTGTCCGAATGAGCCCGAACGAAAGCCAACTAATCAAGTACTGCCAACTGAAGCTGAGCCAAGCTCCAACATGACCCTCTATCCAACCTATCAGCCTACGAGGGTCGCATAATAGGCTAATCCTATGCTCGGAGAGATGTCAACTAGAAGGGGACATGACACTGATCAAAAAGATAGGAAACTTAGTTTTAGTTTACTTTCTTTCAAACACCATCAGCAAGAGGGAGCTTCCCCTCCTAATTTGAAGAGCAGTTTATCTGTGCATAGCTATCCGTTTCAAATACGCATTCCAAAGGTGCGAATTTAAACGCCAACAGTGTCACACTCAAAGGTGTGAATTAAAATACTAGCAATTATCTCAACAATAAAGTTTTCTTAAAAAAGAAACTATATTACATAAGAACAAGTGATCAAGATTCTATTTAAAAAAAAATTGAAATCCTTTAATAACATAATTAACCAATTAGCATCTATAGATGTAAAAAAATAAATTAGGAAGATGAGTGTATAACATTGCTTTGTTTTGTGTCTGAATCTTGGGATGACTCGGTGAAGGCTGTAAGTAGTACTTTGACAAAATTGAAGCTTGAAGAAGTTTGGAAGCCCTATTATTAGAAGAAATGATAAGAAAGTTTATGAAGATTGCTACTAAGGATGCTATATTTGTGAGAGGGCATTCTAAAGATAAAGAAAGAAAGCAATGGACATAAGATAAGGTCTAAGTACAAACGTAAGTCTAAATATCCTGGAAAATCCAAGTTGAAATGTTGGAAGTTGGAACCATAGGAGAAAAAATCACTCTCGAGAGTAAAGTGGCAAAAAAAGATAAAAATTGTTTCAAAACATCACAATTTAATAGGAAAAAAAATACAGAATGGTTATGGTTCTCAAAAAATCATTGTGAGAGGGCATTCTAAAGATAAAGAAAGAAAGCAATGGACATAAGATAAGGTCTAAGAACAAACGTAAGTCTAAATATCCTAGAAAATCAAAGTTGAAATGTTGGAAGTTGGAACCATAGGAGAAAAAATCACTCTCAAGAGTAAAGTGGCAAAAAAAAGATAAAAATTGTTTCAAAATATCACAATTTAATAGGAAAAAAAATATAGAATGGTTATGGTTCTCAAAAAATCATGCAATCAGAAAAAATCATAAAAAAAAGGGTTAGGGTAAGAGTTAGAGTTTCCAAAAATTAGGTTGACCTTGAAAAAATAGTGATCATGGTAATATATCCTCAAAAAAGATGGTTCTTTGGCAATTCAATAGGTGAAAATCATGTTTCTAAATTTAATTCAGTGGGGTCAATTTTGACTTTTTGGGGACCAAAAGGTGTTCCTAAGCATGAGTAATGATTTATTTTGACTTTTGATTCATTGGTTGAAACCATGGGAAAACTATTGAAAATATTACATCCTTAGTTTATAAGTTAGTAGCTAAGCAAATAACATTTTTCATCATGTATCAAATTTTGATGTTTTATCAAGATTCAACTACATAGTTTTTTATTCAAATTAATTGACCCATATTTCATGAGTAGTGATTCCAATGAACCCATCTCTCATGAGCATGAATGATACACTTAGCACTCATTATTGATTTTTAGAATGCTACGTTACAACTACAAATGTTACACAAAAATATTATTGCTTCTATATTTCCTTTCATTCAATACATTTGCATATTATAGGAAACCTCCCATAACAACTCCCTTACATAGATAATTACATGACTAACAAATAAACAAACTCCTAAATATATGAGTTGTTAAAACAACTCATAATACAAACAAACACTCACTATAATATAATATTAAGTTGTTTCTCAACAACTTAATATTAACATACATAACTCTATTTTATTAAACATACTCATCATAACACCCATGTGAACACTAATTCCTAACACCCCACCTTAGTGTGAACATGGGGAGAAAGTACATCATATGAACTAGAAACAAAATCATATGCCTATGCATACTTTTAGGTATGCATACTGCTATCTCAATCTTACTACACATGATCACCTACATATGAGAACTTATCCCACTTTCACTTCCAATGAACTCATCATCGACCAACCACACTTCCAAGAAGTTTGACAGTCAGAGGATCTTTGTAGTCAGCTGCTCTCCTATACAATTGTTTACAACATCGATGATGTCAACATTCTCCTCTTTTCAAACTTAACACTTTCAATTGCAGTAAGCCCAACTCTTGTGGCTCATGATCTTGATTCAAACGAAAGACACATCTCATCATCCTTTCATGGTTTTCACACAAGTTTGCCACAAACCTGAACATGAACAAGAACACGCTCATCTGTTCACCTCACATGGTTTTTTGGATTACCACTAACCATTTCAAGATCTATGAACTGCATTACACTAGTGCTTTTGTTCAATACAATATTTTACACTAGGAGGCTACATAAGGAAATAACTCACAAAAAAAAGAAATGAAAAGAAATGCCAATAATACAAAAGGCAACCTCATTGTTAGTGGCTAACAAGAGGCGCTATTGTCCTCCAACCTCTTGTGCCTCCACCCTCAAATAGATTTGCTACTTAGCAAATTCGACTTTGAAGTTCAGTTTCAGAATGCCCCCCACAAGATGGATGTCGCATACAAGCAATAGTGCTTACATTTACAATAGAGGCAATTTTATTTAACAAAAATTTTGACACTTTTGAATAATACTTTTAATATATTGACACCATTAAATGAATAATTGATTCTATAAAACCAATAAATAATACTACCCCTTCCTTGTTTTAATACATATATTTTTAGAAACTAACATTAATCTTTAAACGCATAAGAAATTTCTAAGCTATGGGGACGGCACTCTTCTATAGTGGAAAAAATCACCTCTTTGTTATGGTCTAGCAACCACAAGAATGAATGTATATTCCTATGTAATCTACAAGCATATAGAACACGAGTGTCCTCACTGTTTTACCATATGCAACAAATGAATCTCCAACCCAATCAATTTATATTTACCAACATACTCACAGTCTGTACACTGAGATTTGAAATTCCTCGTCTCTATGTTTTGATTCTTTATGTTATTGCAAATGTGAAGGAATTTGTTGCAGATCTACACCACTGCAATAATCCTGTACAAATTGCAAATCCAAAAGAGCCAAAGTTCTCCTTGTGCATACCCCGCTACATGCATTCACAAATATAACTCTAAAAAGTTGCGATTAATTTCAAGACCAAATTGCCCTTTCTCTAAGCAAATCAATGGACGAAGATGCAGGCACGTGGCGACTGGATTTGCAGCAAGAAAGTCTTATAGCAGTGGCCACAATATTTAAGCATAGGAAATCAAACATGTGCAAATCATAATCTGGTGGAAGAAGATGGAATCGCTGAATAAGAGCTGATTAAGCACACAAATAATATTATATTTTCTCTAAAGTCTTACACCTGCTAAAATTCCTCACTTCCTCTCATGCCCAACAAAGATCAGCCAATTTGTACAAAGATCAGCCAATTTCTACCTCAAACAGCTCACTAAATACTACGAATATCTTCAAATAATTTCTGGGTTTTGTTCCTCTCTTCACCATCTTTCCAAAACAATTTTAACTTTCAAATTTTTTTGAGAAATGAATGAGATATGACTGTTTTACTGAGACTGCATTATACTGATATAAAAAAACATGATTTTAAAATCAAAACCATATACCACCGCTCTTACCAACTCACCTATGCATCAATTTGGTTCAAATAATATTCTTCATTATTCCATTGGCATTCAATCTTCATTGAAGGAAGCTCCATGGATTTTCAAAGGCACGAAGATCATTATTGCTTTGATACCATATTGATTTGTAGAACGCTACATTACAACTGCAAATGTTACACAAAAATATTATTGCTTCTATATTTCTTTTCGTTCAATACGTTTGCATATATATAGGATATGCATATCCTATATTATAGGAAACCTCCTATAACAACTCTCTTACATAGATAATTACATGACTAACAAATAAACAAAGTCTTAAATAAATGAGTTGTTAAAACTACTCATAACACAAACAAACACTCACTATAATATAATATTAAGTTGTTTCTCAACAACTTAATAGTAACGTACATAACTCTATTTTATTAAACATACTAATCATAACACCCATGTGAACACTAATTCCTAACATTCATTGCGTCTAGGTGATGCTCATAGGAGAAGTCTAGATGCTTCACTCCTATGAGCATCACCTCGATGCAATGAGTGGTAAGTGGACCATTCATACACATGAGAGATGGGATCATGTGAACCACTACTCATAAAATATGGATCAATGACTTCGACTCAAAAACTATACAATTAAATCTTGATAAAACATCATAATAGGTTAGTAAATAAATAAATAGATGTTGCTATGTTGAGTGTTAGTGCAAGAAATATAATGTTAGTATGATATTGGCTGGATTATTAGTTGTCAGCTAGAATAGTTTGTGGAGACATTTTAGTGGTTACTTGAGTGATTAAAAAAATGAAAGGCTAATATAAACCTATTGTATCATTGTAATTTTGATCATCCACAATATTTTTGTTCATTATTGTTCCCTATGCATTAATTATTTACCATTTCAACATGATATTTGAGCAACACGAGACTGATTCACAATGGAAAGGGGTTGAAATTTTTAGTGTTTCTCAATTCTTTCTATAGCATTTGTCATTTCAATTGGCCCCAATCCACTGCCATCAGCACTGTGCAGTTCAAATGTTCTTGTTTGTTATTTATTAGTTTAATCTTTGCCAGATGAGAAATCACTTATGCATGACAAACGGTTGAAGATACATTATACTATTGTATGATTGGCATTATTGTGATATTTTGGAGGAAGTGCCAAGTTTATTTTCTTTTTTAAACATGAGTGCAATACATGGAGGAGAAATCTGAATGTGTAACTTGAGAGAAGAAATAACATCGTTTACTACATACAAAAAAGGTTATTCTGCACACAAAAAGGTGCCTTGGATTTTAGTTTTTAACATGAATATTTTAAGATGAAAATCCAACAAAAGGCCATACAGATATGTGGAAGCAATTGTTTTACCGTTTCTCTTTATTTTTTAGTTTCCTGTTGCTCTAAGCACCCTAATTAGATCTATGGTGTCCCTTCTTAACAAAGAAGGTTTAATAGCTTGGTTTAAGGTTGGGCATTTATGTCAAAAAAACAAGAGGCATTAAGTTCAAATCTTGTGGATTTTAGCAATGTATGCCTAACAACGGATCAAGGGGAGGAGGCTGAAGCCTCTCCATGTTGTTAGGGCTGTGGACAGAATGAGAATCCAGAGAAAACTTGACGACATTCACTAGTGGTACTTAACACTGAATAAATCAGGATGCCTCGTATACCAATGTTAAAATTAACAGAGAGCATTCAATAAGATGACAAGATACAAAAGAATATGTGATATTGCTCTTAAAGAATCTCCTATTATTTTCCATAAGTGTAAAAAAATTATAGCATATGTGTATATTTATAATATTACAAGTATAATGCAATAATACTACTAAAGTAATGCATGCAGCTTCCATGAAAAGGAAAGACAAAATGACAATTAACCAAGCACACTCCAACTAGAGCATGACTATTCCACCATAGAGTATTTATAAAGTTATAAACAATTCAATAGTCCATTTCCGTTATCTAAATTTCTGTTTCGACATAGAAGGGGCTGTAACTGTCCCTTATTGAGAAAGGGAAGAGGACGTACCAGCAAGCTTCCTTCCAAGCTGTTTCTAGGAGGAGAAATGATTAGACCAATGAAAAATGGAACAATCACTTGACGCATCTGCCATAGAGCAATAAGTTACCTTTATTTAGTAAAAGAAATAAAATATCCAGATTTAGAGCAAAACATCAACATTCAAATTTCATGCAAAAGGAATCCACCATTTTCTTACAAGATCTTACACCTAAATGTTAAAGTTCCTAGCAACAAAAACTCAGCACCATGTAGTTTTAAGCTTCAAAAGTTCAATTTCAAAAACTTACAATGCCTTCGTAGCTAGAAATCTGAGAACATTACAACACTGAAACAAAACCTATAATTGAAATATAAATGTAGGATAAAGGCAATAAAAACATAGGATGAAAACTAGTAGGATAAATTTAAGCTAATCATCTAAGGCCAAACAAAAGGTGAAATTTATTTTCTAGTCAGGTAGACAGATTTTGAAGTCTAGTTTAATTGCTATTCATTTTGCACCAGTCGGACTTGTGAGAGTGCATTCCATTGTTTCATCATCAAAGGTTATGACTCACAAGGTTTTGGATGAGACTATTTGTTAAGACAAGACTTGGGAAGCATTGGTTAAAATTAAGCTAGTTACCCTACCCCTATGATACATAGAAAACAAACAAATTAAACTGCATAGGAGCAAGCATGCAATGCACAATTTACATTGAGATATGGTAAAGGATGATGACTACTAGAGCATGGGCATAACCAAAACAATTGTGGCATATTCTTCAAAAGCATCATTTAATATTCATCATCAATATTCTATTTGGTATTAGGTTCACTAATTCATGGCTCTAAATCTAACCAACTAATCCTTATCCTTCCTATCGTATACAAAATCACAATTGGAGCATTTTGTCCCTCATTTTTGTCAATGGGATAAAGTTTGTTTACTTGCACCCCTTTGAAGCAAATCAGGCCCCATTTCTTAAAGCTTTGATTTTAATCCCAATGAATGTGTAGACAGTGTTTGAAGATAGGGAAGAATTTTCATCTACACACGATATCCAATTAGACATCATCAATATTTCCAAGGATTTCTTAAGTGTCCAA
The DNA here is from genome assembly GCA_007258455.2 of Sequoia sempervirens. Taxonomy (NCBI): domain Eukaryota; kingdom Viridiplantae; phylum Streptophyta; class Pinopsida; order Cupressales; family Cupressaceae; genus Sequoia; species Sequoia sempervirens. Next base: position 55,797 of record VDFB02282288.1, on the reverse strand, counting down.
ATTTCAACAAAGTTGCTCCTTGGTTGAAGATCAAGTTCACATAACACATGAATTGTTATCTCAAAGGAGACACATTGTGATGCAATCAATGTAATCTATGTAAATGGGTCAATGATCCATGATCTTAGTACACATCAATATTGTATAACTTATGATATGCTTATCAAGAGTCAAAAAACCTAAGTCATGTGTCATGTAGTCAAACATCATGTAATAAGTCTCATGTGCCTTATGATGATCCAAAATGGATCAATCAAGTTGGTATAGAGAACAAACCCTACTAAGGTGCATTGTCTTTAGGAAAATATCACACAAGAAGATGCAAAAGACAAGGGAAGTTGAAGATACGTATAGAAGTCATCTAGATGATAAAAATACATGGGAGACTTCCATTCATTACAAAATGAGCACCTCGAAAAGGTTTCACCGCTCACTATTAGAACAAACCATAGATGATATGTTTGACTATGGCTTAATACATTGCACACAAGACAAAATAATTAGAATTGTGGCCAAGAAAAGGATTTTGCTGTTTCATGTCCTGCCTCTTTGGCTTTTAAGGAGTTTAGATTTCTATCTTGAAGTCTCTTCTAACCCATGGGACCATGACATGCCGTTGTAAACATGTAGATGATGCTCCTTTCAATTGTTTGTGACTATAATTCTGCAATTTTCGCACAACCAAGTGGTCTTGAGTATGTTAAAGAGTAATTGGGAACACTAAGGAGTAGTGGCATTGTTGGTTAGTTGTTTAGCCTGAAAATCTTACAGACAGTCAAGATTAGCATTCGAACTAGTTTAAAACACACAACAATTCACAAGAACAACGATATATTTAATTACTTGTTTGCAGCAATTAAAACATCACAGGAGTACAAGGATTACAATCGAATTTAGTTTATCAACTAAATTGCTCTTTTCATCTTCCAACTCAACTCCAACCAGCCACACATCTGTGCCAAGTTCTCTTCAATGAATCACAAACTCCCCAAACTAGAGCTCTCCTTGAAATCCTCTCAGAACTCTTCTTGAGCTTCCCACAAGAACATTGAATCGCCATTATATACATTGGTTGGGGAAGTTGAATCATTTGTAAACTACCACAACTGAATCGCCCTCCAAGAAACATTTCACCTTCAAAGAATTTCAATCGCCAAGCATTTGTCGTCCAAGTATTCTTTTCTTCTTCTTCTTTCACATCATTTTCAGTAAAATTGAGCTTCCACAAACTTCTTTCAGCATCTGTACAAGTTCACAAACTAGAAATATTGTTGAAACAATCTTTCTCAACGGAATTGACTTCCAATGAACTTATTTTTCCACGAACCATTCTTTCTTTTGACTCATTAATTTCCTTTTTGGCAATTTCTTCTTTTAGCAAACTAAAAAGATCGCAAACTAACGATTTTGTTGAAGACAAAAGTTTCTAACTTTTCTTCTTTGAATTTTAGCAATTTGGCATTTCGGCAAACTCAAGAACCTACAAACCTTTAGGTTTGCAAACTTAAAAAAGAGTTGAAACTAAGTGTTTAACTTTTCCCAAAGCCTACAAACTTCTTCTTCACTTAACCAAGTTTGAGTTGAACAAATTTTCCTATTATAAATCATCAAAACCAACGTAAAACACAACCAAAACGGAAAGAAAAACCTGAAATTTTTTTGGTTGATGCGAGATCACCTATGGACCCAGATGCTCCTACATTAGACAAGCCAAGTAAGTGAAATGTTCCATTAGTTTGCAATTCATGAACATTTTGGCAGGTCTAGGATTGGAATTTTGTACTTAGCCAATTCTGCAACATTCATCCAAGAGGCTTCATCTGTAGCTCTATTCTTCCAACAAACCAAGTATTCCTTATATTATTTTCCACTTGTTCATTTGGCCACACAAGAATCAATCACTTTGTCTCTCTCTTCAAATTTCTTTTCAGACAATTGATGCATCTATCCTTGTGCATTTTGCAAATCTAAGTGTGTAGCTCCTTGTATGCTTGTCTCCCCTACATTGTCATGTCCCTGAATTTTGAGTGTTTCCAAAAATTCAAAATTGGGCAAGAAAAAGCGTTTTTAAACGCTAAATTCAAATTTAATAAATATTTTAAAATAGTATTAAATAATAAAGTTTAAATTATTATATAATAACATTTAAATTTATTTAAATTGTGGCCGACCCAATTGGAAAGACACTATTGGTTGAGTATATATGTTTCATCATTTGTTGTAGGAAGGGTCATGATTAGACGCATTTGGTTTGTGGTGAGCAAGAGACAAAACCATATGCCTAGGTGGGACGTAGCCCTCACCTAGGAATCATGAATTCTGCTCTATTTTGTCCAGTCTTACATTACTAATTCAATCCATCCATTCTATGGTTGTGCATACTCAGAGACAAATACTAGGAGGCGATTTGTGAGTAAGTGGCGGAGCCATTGGCTCCCACCTTACTCAGGGCTCGCAAGCATTATCCATTCGCGAACCAACAGCATTGTTCATTCCTCACACTCCTGCATACCTCTGTGTAGCTCACTCGCAACCTGGGCAATGTATGTGGTTACTAAACCAAGGGGACTATCGGAAAGTCTTGGAGCAGCACCATTGAAAGGGTGCCCGACATTGAATGGTACTAGCTTCTGATTTGATTCAACTATATTCATATAGCAAGGTTGCATATTGGATCGGGTCTTACCTAGGCGGCAGGGAATATAAGCCTCGTGCGATTATTCTTCAGAAATAATATTCAGGTGGCCTTCCTCTGCCAGGGTCAATAACATTAAGTGAGTGCGTTAATTGTCCAAGCATCATTACTCGACATCTCCGAGTGGGGCCAATATATGTGAAACAATATGTTCCAATTGGGAAGTCGGAGGTAGGCGCAACAGGTTTGGTGCATGGGATCTATTGGGCACACCAATACTTTATGTGCAACTTTGATAGTCAGTTTCATTATTGCGAGCAATTGATAGCAAAGTTTTTGAATCCTATATTTGTATGAATTATACTGTGCATAGTATTTTGGATCTGAAATTTATTATGTGGACTAAATGTTCTTGGTCTTGCATCAATCATATGTGTTGTTATTAGCATAATTCTATTCTTCCTAGGTTTTCTATTTGCCGCCTATTTGATCTAAGTATCTACCATCCACTCTTTCTATTTTATTGTATGAACAAACTATACATGGTATCTTTCTAAACTAAGCTTGGTGTAACTCAAACTGTTTGGTTATCTGTTGGCAAAGGAAGATTAATTATTTGTCTATGTAAACTGAGCTTGGCATATTACATACATGATACTTGTACAAATCAGAAACATTAAAAATGGGAGAAATATTTATACATGCTAGAAGTTCAATTTCATAGGCATTGGATGAAAACTTTCTCAACACCCTACATGGGAAAATCTTCTTCCATTTCAATTTACTATATGTTCCCTGTGGGAACCTCTCTTTTCTCAAATGTGCTAAAACCAAGTCACCTACCTGAAATTCTTGTTCTCTAATGCTTCATGACACTCTTCTCCAAATTTTTCTTTACCTCCTTATGTAACTCATAAAATTCTTCAACAAAATCTTCTACTACAGCACTTTTTTCCCCACAATCCTACTAACTAAATTATTAAAAGAAAAATCTGCCTAGGAAAAAATTAAATCCCACTAAGTGGGTTTGTCACCTACCAAACATCGCAACAAGTTACCCAAAGTCTAGGGATAGTAAGTTGAATTGAAACCCAGCTGTGTACCAATCTTCTTCCACAAAGTGCACCAAAAATGGCCAGCAAACTTGGTGCCCCAATCTAAGACAATACTTTTTGGAAAGCCATGCAATCTAACTACCTCTTTGAAAAATAATGTAGCTATGTGGGATGCGTCATTACTAATCTGACATGGGATGAAATGAACCATTTTAGAAAATATCTCAACAACATCATTACCTCTTTGTGTTTGAGGCAATCACAAAACAAAATCCATACTTAGGCAATGGTTGATACAACTGTGTATTCTACCTTAGTCCCTTAGCATGCTAGCAAATTCTACAACCTTGCACCATCTTCTTTATATCTGCACTCATTCCAAGACAAAATTATCCCTTATTTAGTTGTGATATTGTTTTGTCCACACAAAAATGTCCACTATGTAATGTCCCCATTTTACGCAATATTGTTTTGTGACCTTTTAGCTTAGTTCTAGAGTCTCGTAGGCTAGTTGGTAAGAGAACGGGGGGTCTCCATAGTTCTGTGAGGATGCAAGGTCAAAAATTCAAAATTTCTATTTTTGGCAATGAATCCAGTTAGCAGTATGGATTGCGATGACACTTTCAAAAGTGTTTTCAGAATACTTTCTCTAAAATTCTTGGAGAATACATCTATTTGTAATAAGTCATCAAGTTGGCTCCAATCATCTTCCTATTGCTTTAGTCTCATCAAGGTGTAGTCAAAATTAGATTCCAATGTCATTGTAGTACTTTTCACAACTTAAGTGAGTTATTAAATTATTAATTAAAATTTCACTAATGTTGTCTAATGTTTAGAAATAATAAAAGGACAACTTAGCGTAATAGCTCGTTGGAAAAGTGATTAAGTGTTTTAAACAATTGAATGCTTAAGCATAACAGTTCTTTTGCATGTAATGAATTATTTAATTAGAAAAAGCAAAAAAGTATTTTTTTGGAAAAAATAAAATAAGTGTTTCTTTGAAAAAAACAAAAAAAAGTGTTTTTTTGGAAAAAGCAACAAAAACAGTGCGTTTTTTCAAAAAAGCAATGAAAAAGGAAAAAAAAAAAAAATTGAAAAAGTAGTGAAACAGAAAAAAAAATATGATTTTTCATAAGCAACGAAGAAACTATAAAGAGGTATTAGAAGCTCATTTTTATGCTGATTAATATGATACTGTTATGCTGCTGGATTTGAACTAGAGAGTTCTTGGTTTTTAAAGCACAAAAACCTTTTTTAGATTGCAAGTTTCAAATTTGAGAGATAATCCCTAGCTAGTTTGGGTGTGATTTCATCAAGAAATCACCATTGGAATTCAAACAATCTTACATTTTGGATTTTATGATGGAGGTTTTTGTTGTATTCTAAATACAAGTATTTTGGAGTAACATTTCTAATAACTTTCGAATGATTTTTGTGTTGTTTGGTGGCGCCTAGGGTTGCTAAACCCTCTTCTAATACTTTGGCACTAAGTTTTTCCATCTTAATGAAGTTTGGTTGACTGAAAGGGTACTGTACTTCTTATTTTCAGTAATATATCAGACCTGCATGTCCCTAAAATCCATTTCTAGATTGATGTATTCATCTTCTAGTTAGATATGGCACGAGTTGGAACTGTTTTGAAGCATTTTTCTAGCTTGTGTTCTTACTTGCTATGTTGGGTATGATTTGGAAAAGTTTTCTGAGCAATTTCTTGCAGCCCAAACCTGTTGCAGCGTGTTCATAGAGCAATTACAGACATGTACCAGCAAATTATCCATCAAATATTGAGATATATTATTGTTATTGAAAGATCCCCAACCCAAATCTGATTTGATTTTATGAGTTTTGTCTTTTCACAGTTTTTGACCAGCGAATAGGAAGAGGTTTGTTTTTGTTTTGTTTTTTGTATTTTTCTGATTTTTTTTGTGTGTTTTTGCTTAAGGTTGATTTATGCAACAATATTGCAAACTAGAAAGAATGAAATTGCTCCTAAAACTTAGATGATCATACAATCTAAATAGAGAGCAATAATGATGGATTTATTGGCTCAAATGTCATTGTACATACCACAAATCTGCATATAACAATCTAATATAAACTTGAACAGCAAGGACAACCCCTTTTCAGCTTCTTCCCAACCTCACAAATCTGCCCCAAGGTCTGATATGAATTTCCCGCTAACTTAATATGCGAATCAAATCCGATAATTGGTATGAAACCCTTCATAGCACTTAGGATTTGAAGCCTGTGACTCTTGAAATGATGCAACAACTGAGATAAGGTATAAAATGAGTTGCCAAGGCCTTGAGAAGACAGATACTGCTTATGGCTTCCCCTAATTTGTTGCAATATGCTGATATAATACTGCTGCAAACTCAGATTTGCAAAATACATTTATGAAACTCATCCAAATAAGCCCAAATGAAAACCCAAGGAAGACCCTCCCCAAAGGTGAATTGGGTTCTCGTCCGATCCACGATAGCCTTTGAGAGTTTTCATTCCTAGAAGGCTGAAGCAATGCTGAAACCCTTCTCTAGAGCTCAAACTTGCAAAGTGTTACGTAAAAATGAGAGTAGAATGCCCAAAAAAGAGCCTAACACTTTGCTTTATAACCTCTCATGGACTTTTTTATTAAAATCAATAAAACATTCCCCTTGAGGGTCTTTCCTCATCCAAAGAAAAAGGCCACAATTTTAAAAACAACTTGAGTTGCTAGGATGGGGGCACTTTTCACTATTCACCTTATGATTTTCAGTTACTATTCACTTTTCACTATTCCATTAAAGCAACCTTAATAGTTTCACTTTATCTCTGGATTCATCAACTGAAATCCAAACTGAAAGGCTCGTAAGGCTCCTAGCTAGACTCCACAACCCTCGATTGGGTCCCCTAACCATGTTGCTGACCTACGGGAACCCTAATATTAGGCCAACCGCTGCTATAGACTGAGCTGTCTAAGGAAAGGACATTACAGTCCTCCCTTCCCGAGGTTGCTTGCCCCCAAGCAACCTACAACTACAATATTTCTCTACTGCCACAACATCTAATATCTAAATAACAAACCATCTGTGTTCGTTCGCCAACCACCCGAATCCCAAATGATCCTGGAAAAAACTCCAACCTGCATCCTCTGTATATAGTTGAAGTTCCTGTCACTGTCAAGCCCTATAAAGTGAAGCCAATTGTCCAGCAAATAAACTCCTGGATCCCAATTTTGAAAATCATCTCTATATAAATTGTGCACAGGGATCTCTACCATTTGTTGATCAGTGAGCTCTGCCATCCAAGAACTATGGAGATGAACCACATGCATCCACGCTATCCATAAGCAAACTCCATTTGGATCCCATATATAAATAGAAAATCCAACACCTGTCACTTTCCATTTTGCCACTCTGATAAGCTCTAAAACCCAAATGTAGCAAATCTCTACGTTTTGATATAAAAGGCAATCAGCAAGAGGGAACAAAGTTGAAGACTTGCCAAATTTGGACTCATCACCTATAGACGGAAATATATCATACCAGAGTGAATCAAAACACCCCTTACTAAACCCACCTCTCGGTGTCATCAAAGACATGTTCAAATCCTGTGTATGTGGGTTGAAAGGAAACTAATGAGCACACCTCATAATGCAATCGAGGTGAAACTCCCTTGACTGCACCAATGGAAAACCAGAATGGTCATGGGTACTCCATCCTATACTACCATCATCAGAAGGAAACTCACAACTCACCACAGGATGAGTTGGTCTTGTAGCAACATCATTATTATCCTTTGCAGCCATGTCAACAAGACCTCTATCAGAAAGCAACTGCAAGTATCCTAACTTACTTCTAGGAGTAAGAAAAGTACCATCATGGATGCCATCTATCTCTTGAAAAGAGGTTGGAACAACACCAAGGTCTAGCATGCAAAACTTGGAAGAAACCATCTTCTTATAAGACCGTCCAATGTCAGTCTCAAAAGTACCAATGTAGAGTTTGGTGCTTAAATCTACCATGTGTACATAGATCAACTCACTAGGCCACCAAATACCATGGTTGTAACTCAGGCCAGCAACAAGAATGGAATCATAGGTGTCAACATACCCATATTTGCTAAGGAAAACCATCAAATATTCAATGTCCATCAAATAAACATGCCTCCACACACTCCCAAGCAACTCAAAAACTGATGTAGACCTAGATAAATCTGAATATACAATGTATAACCATGTAGGACAGCCACGTGTCAACCATGAATCCATGAAAATTATGTCACAACCCAACCAATAAACAATTGCATAAGCATATGAAATAGGGACAAATCCATAGTTGTATTGTAGTTGTCTCCATTAATACCCAAAGTCAAACCAGGAGTGGCTGATCCATTGAGCATATCACCCATAAAATCACGATACATCTTAATGAAATTGTCAACATCAACTGAAAACTCAAAATTTTGTATGTTAGATAGCTCTTGCTTCTCACCATTCGTGGAGTCGTGTGAATCAAAATCCTGTTGAAGATGAAGTTTGCCTTGATGAGCCATCAACTTGGCTTGCCTTGCCCTCTCTAGCCAATCATCATTCAACATTTGAGAATGAGTCATATTTGCTACTCCAAAGTGTCTAAACCCAGTCCTAACATGAGATATATCATGTGACTTATCATGACCAAAGCATGCATCAATTGTACCCACCATAATAGAATTATCATGACTCATTTTCCTGTGATTAGAAGCACCAAAATCATGAAAAAGGGAGGATGAATCACTGCTGTTATAAATCAGAGAATTAGGACTGAATTGTTTCCTTGTATCCATACCTTTGGAGTCATCAAAGTTAGAGCAAACTAACATGCTCTTTGCTGTCCCATTTTTAGTCTCATATTCAAGTGCCTTAAGCACAATGAGTTTACCCATATGAGTAAACTCTAACACCATCTTGTTGAAGTCTTGGACAAACCTTCCAAGAGACTTCGACCATTGCACACCAAGTACCACATCCAACTCTCCACCAATATCTACAACAAAGTAATCATCTGTCAAAGAATAATTATCCAATGCAATGGATAATCGTGGTTTCCTCCTTGTGCAACTCGTTTTGGAACCATCCGCTAGCATGACTTGGAATCCTACAAACTCTTTTCTAGTCCCATATTGGCTACAAAGCCCTCATTAATGAAACTATGAGTAGCATCACTATCTACCATGCATAACACTCGTCGTTCCTTGACAATTCCTTCCCACACGAAAGAGTGATATCTAGGAACACCGAAAAGAGTAGAAATAGTGCCATGTGCAACATCAAGTGTATCAAATTGCATAAACTCAGTCATCAAACAAGAGACATCATCAAAACTGTCATGTATCATACTTGCCTCTTGTAGTCCATCAATAGTAGGAATGGTACCACTACTTTCTAAATAACTATTAGTGGCAATGTTATCACAAAAGTGGAGTATATCACTATTGTTCCCAAACTGAAGATTAAGACTGATTTCAATCTTTGTTTCATTGCCTATGAGATCTTCCTTTGCTTGTTCAACCTATATGCATTCCTTCCTTAGAAGAAACATGGATCTAAAGTAATTTTCCCTCTGTTGTCTTGTTTGTTCCTTGTATTTGCAGTGATCTTTGATTTCTTGCAATTGTTGTTGTGCTTGGGCAGCAAGTGCCTTAGCCTTTGATGCTCTTTGACTCCACTTATTGCACATGTCTAGTGTCTTTCCCACATCATCCATGTTATGGTACAAAGAATCAAATCTTAGGCGGCTTATGTCCTCATCAATAGGAGTCAATAGGCTGTTGCTACCATTATGAGTGAAAGAAGACTCCAACCTATGTGCTGAAATTTTTATAGACCCACCATCTAAAAGAGCTTTAAGCACAATTTTCTTACCATCAGCCATAAACTCCAACTGCATTTTGTTGAAGTCTTGGACAAACCAAACATTATCAAAATGCAAGATCTTTTTAGTAAGCAACCTCTTAGTCTCTTTGTTCAACTTTTCAAAACAAAATGCTTCATAATATCTTAACAACTGTCCTTTCACTTTAGAAGATGCATGAATAACCGAAATGAATTCAAATATATTCCATTGCACATACATGGACATATCACTTGTGGCTGGCCCACCAAGTGTGTATGTATTATCATCATTGTTTTGAGCCTTCAAGGGGCTCTCTAAAAGAGGAAAGTCATAAACTTTGTAAAGCAAACTGGACTAAACTGAATCTCCTGCATCATACATCCTATCTTCATCACACAACTCAACATGCTCTTCTTGTGGGCTTACCTCAAGAAGCTCTTCACTTGTATGCCCATCATCCACACATTCTTCCCTTGGAAGAGATAAGGACCTAATGTATGATTCTCTTTGTCTTCTTGCATTATCAAGTTGATTGCATCTTCCCTTCACCTCATGCAAGTGTTCTCTTGCTTGGGCAACAAGCATTTTGGCCTCCTTAGCTCTTAGTGACCACCCATCACACAACCCTTGTGTCCTTATAACATCTTCCATAGTGTGGTGAATAAAATCAGGACTTTTGTGGTTTGAATCCACAATATATACCTCATGTGTAGCACTCTCAACTTGAGTATCATCATAGGAGGACTCGACAACATCATTACCTTCATGTGAAATGCATGCTACTACATGACTAGAACTACTGTTGCAAAAATCAGAATACGTGTCAAACCTTGGTGTCATGTTTTCAACACCTCTAATGGGATGACCCGTTATTGTAAGCCCTTCCACTTTGTGATCAACATGATGACTCAAAGGTGTGCTATCTATCTCCCTTTGATCCAAAGTTATTTCTGCTTTAGGACTCCCACATGATGACTGATTTTCACATTCATTGTGATCACTTGTAGGCTGCAAACTACAAACAAGTGTTTCTTCCTTTCCTTCGTCTTGCACATTAAACTCTTCACCTTTTCCAGTGGCTTCTTTACCATCTTTTGATATTTCTTTCTTCTTTTGTTGTTGATATGGATTTGAAAACTTCGAATCATCCTCATCCTCATCCGATATACCCAAGAATTGTGTGAAAGAAAGCATGTCTTGTATCTTTTGAGGAAGAGAACAAAACTTGTCATAGCTGGTCATAATTGCTTTAGTTGTTGGTGAAGCATGAGAACTCTTAGCTGCTCTTGTAGATGGATATGAACCAGTAGTGTGTCTAATTTTCCTCGAAAGGGAATCCTCAAGATGCTGCAATTTACGAATGATCTTGTGTTGTGTTTGTTCAAATTCTTTCCATGCTTTTTTATTGTTAAACAACCCCGCCATGATGCCCTATCTCACTGTCCAAATCAGAAACCAATCTACTATAGTATACACAACTTGAATTCACCCAATAGGCTGGCAGAATCCAGGCTATGATACCACTGAAAGATCCCCAACCCAAATCTGATCTGATTTTCTGAGTTTTGTCTTTTCACAATCTTTGACTAGCAAATAGGAAGGGTTTTGTTTTTGTTTTGTTTTTTGCATTTTTCTGATTATTTTTGTGTGTTTTTGCTAAAGGTTTATTTATGCAACAATATTGCAAACTAAAAGGAATGAAATTGCTGCTAAAATTTAGATGAGTCATACAATTTAAATAGAGAGAATAATGATGGATTTATTGGCTCAAATGTCATTTTACATACCACAAATCTACATAAAACAATCTGATATAAACTTGAACAGCAAGGACAACCCCTTTTCAGCTTCTTCCCAGCTTCACAAATCTGCCCCAGGGTCTGATATGAATTTCCAGCTAACTTAATATGCAAATCAAATCCAATAATTGGTATGAAACCCTTCATAGCACTTAGGATTTGAAACCTGTGACACTTGAAATGATGCAACAACTGAGATAAGGTATAAAATGAGTTGCCAAGGCCTTGAGAAGACCTATACTGCTTATGGCTTCCCCTAATCTGTTGCAATATGCTGATATAATATTACTGCAAACTCAGATTTGCAAAATATATGTCTAAAACTCATCCAAATAAGCCCAAATGAAGACCCAAGGTAGGGCCTCCCCAAAGGTGCACTGGGTTCTCGTCCAATCCACGATAGCTTTTGAGAATTTTCATTCTCAGAAGGCTGAAGCAATGCTGAAACCCTTCTCCAAAACTAAAATCTGCAGAGTGTTTTGTAAAAATGAAAGTAAAATGCCTAAAAAAGAGCCCAACACTTTGCTTTATAACCTCTCATGGACTTTTTGATTAAAATCAATAAAATATTCCCCTTGAGGGTCTTTCCTCATCCAAAGAAAAAGGCCACATTTTTAAAAACAACTTGAGTTGCTAGGATGGGGGGACGTTTCACTATTCACCTTTTGATTTTCAGTTACTATTCACTTTTCACTATTCCATTAAAGCAACATTATTATTTTCACTTTATCTCTAGATTCATCAACTGAAATCCAAACTAAAAGGCTCGTAAGGCTCCTAGCTAGACTCCACAACCCTCGGTTGGGTCCCCTAACCATGCTGCTAACCTATGGGAACCCTAATAGTAGGCCAACCTCCACTATATACTGAGTTGTCTAAGGAAGAGACATTACAGTTATTTACAAGTTGGGTGGTTTATTTATGATTTGGGGTACATTCGGGGGCTGTTTCAACTGTTTAATTTCAAATCCCTATATCATCAATATTCATCTTTACCAACATTTTGTAACAGCAGATATAACTCTATTTTGGCATGTTTATGTATGAGCTAACATTGTAACACTAGATGGTAGTGTTGGTGTACGTTTTATCATCCACCGAACACTTTAGAATAAAAAGTCCAAAGACACTTTATCCTCTCTTGAAAAACCACTACTTATGCTAAGATCGCGAGAAGATCATATGGCGATTCCAAGGTTTCTTTTCTCGGGTCTTGACGTGTGGATAGGCTCAATGGGCGTTGTGATATGTTGGTAATACACAAAGGGACTTACGTTAACAAATCTCTTACAGGCTACGACTTAGACTAATTTGACAGTAATGCTCTCTCTTTTTTTTTCTTTTTTTTTGGTATTTTGGTTTTGGATTTTTGAAAAAAAGTGCAAAAGGATGGGCGTTTAGAAGCTCTATGCTACTCCTAGGAATTCAAGAGACGGTAGAGATTAGGTGAAACTAATAACCATGCTTTGCTTCGCCTCGCTAGGAAAACTACACAAAGTGGGTGCAATCTTCGATGGGTGTGCTTATGATTTTCATGTCATGAACAATTACCATCAAATCAAACAATACTCATCCAGACAGAAGTTAAGCATCCACAACTATAAGCTCAGGCTAACTTTACGCATTGAATAAAAATCATCTATTCAAAGAAAGTATGAGCTAAGCTTCACCATAAATCAATACTATCAAATCTTGCATTCATCTAACATGCATTCAAATCATGAGGTGAGTGATGTAGATTCAGCTTCATATCATAGTGCAGATTTTAAGCTTGAGAGGTTGTATGGGAGTGATCAGTTTCAGAGACTTCATTTGGTTGGGCAACTTAAGGTTGATGACAATGTGATTGCCTCAACTATTGAGCATTTCGATGTTGCTCGTCAAATGTTGGCTACCTATGGTTGGGGTATTCTTATGTCAGATGAGCACAGTGATGGTGGCCTTTCCCTTGCAGAGTTCCATGCACTACGAGAAGCCATTGGAATATTGAAATATAATTACTTACAGTTATTGGCTGATAGAGACTATCTTCTCGAGTGGGACTGCATTTGCTACAATGCACTAAAGAGGAAGGAGGAGGAGGTTGATGAGTTTACCCATGAGCTTGAGGTCACTATGGACTCATTGCAGAGTGCTCAATTGGCCCTTCAGGAGTCACAGTCACAGGTTGAGGAGCTTACCATGGCGTTGAGATTAGCACAGTCTTCACCATCTGTGGACACAGTTCAGTTTCCTCTGGTGGCAGTTGGTGATGAGTTTATATCAACGGATAGCAGTGATGGATGTGTTGAGGATGTGGTTACATCCATCACTAATTCAGGTGCAGTAGTCTCCGATGGGATGAGTATTGTGGTTGAGAGCAACAAAGAACCACTTGGGACATTAGGTTATCCCGAGGTCAGTACTATGACAGATGTGTTGGAATTATGCCTCAATCAATACAAGCTGAAACCTCCATTGGAGCAAAGTCGGTATGACATCTATCATGTTTGGCCGACTAGCAGCTTTGATACATTCTGTTTTGAACAAGTCGTTGTGACCTTGCAGAAGTCTTGCCGAACACTTATTCTTTGGAGCCTTCGCTGTGACATAGTGTATTCGCTATGACCTCTTATCACATGGAGTTCTTTGGCCGACAGGCCATTCAATCGTAAATCGGGGAGACTCATGACGACTACGAGCTTCGAGATAACTGTTACATCCCGAATTGTATAGCTATTAGGCTATTAGAATTGAATAAGGATTATGTGTTTGTAAAGACAATTCTATGAATGAATAAAGATGTGAATCACCTTGTTTTCAATATGAGCTTTTGATCGTCTCATTCTTGTGTTATTACTTGATGTTAATCATGGTGAAAAACGTACATAATGTGATTTATGTATGATGTTTTTTATATCTTATGAAATTTATATGTATTGCTAATTTTGTGAGCAATTAACTGCCGTGAGTTTATAATTGTGAATGCATGAATGAGATCCAGTCCTCAAGACAGAGGGGGAATATCACTTGGGAGAGGGGTATTGGTCGTTTGACCGGTAAAGTTAATCAGTTGAGCATACACACACATTATCAACAGTACATAGAGAAACAGGTCAGATAAGTTAGACATCCATAGGCTTAGGAGTAAGATTTACTTCCCTATGCTTCATATGATGTGATTGAATGTTAATCTGACTTTACTGTGAATCCCTGTGAATGAACGTAAAAGAAATGAATGTGATGTAGGTCGAATAGGTACGTATACACATGTATACACTGTATACACATATCTAAATGTATAAACATATCGACACGTACGTACGTAAGCAGATGGATATGCTCGTACATATGTATCGACATGTATATACGCATACATATGTATATACATAGAGTACATGTAAACATGTTTACACGTACACATTCAGCCTGGTATCTTGATAAATGATATTCAAGTATTATTATCTGAAGGATTTAATTATATATTTATATATGATATATATATATATTAATAATGAGATTATTAATATATATATTTATATATATAAATATTAACACATAAGAAATGTATAAATAATAATAAATTTATATATTTTATTGATTAAATGTGTTAATATTAAAATTAATATTTATTTATATATAAATACGTTTATATACAAATAAATATTAATGTTTAAATTAACACAATAATAAATAAAGTATATAAATAGAAAATTATTAAAAAAACAACAATTTCAATTGGAAAGGATTAAATTCGCAATTTTGTGGAAAGGATAGAAATTCGCATTTTTGTGGAAAGGATAGAAATTCGCATTTTATTATTGTGAAAGCATAAGTATTTTAGATAGCCGTATGAATCATTTAAATTTTTCAAAATACATTATACAAGGCAAAACTGGAAAAAGTCGAACTTATGAAATAAATAGAAAAAAAAATGAAATGAAGAATTTACCCGTGAAAATGGCGGAACTCCTGCACAGCTGGGAATGGAAGAAGACAATGTCAAGGGTTTAAAACCAGAAAATAGCGATTAAAAGCTGAGCTGGGTCGATTTATGACTTAACCTAAAACGCAGCAAAAATATCATGAAGAATTCTGACGCCTGGCAGAAAAACGTGACTGTGAATTTCGTTTTGCTTTCAAGTTGAAAGATTCTTCGAATTGCTGGCTGAAAAGGAGTCGATTCATCATAAAAGATCATGACTAAAGGATTGGATGCATGGCAGGTATCACTTTGACTGAGTAAATAGTGAAATTTGTCAATAAGCATGCCCAGAAATGGGGAAATCGTTTTGACTGCGGCCTATAAATACCACACAAACTTTCATTCGAAAACATTCCTTGCTTTCTGATTTCTGACGTTTTTAGAAAGAGCTTGCCACTGCAAATTTGAAAGCAAATATTGTGAAATTATGCTAGTTGTCTGTTCAAAGTGTTTTAATGAGTGCTGAGTATTCTCAGTTATAAATTATTGTGAGATTGTGATTTGGAGAATTTCTGCTTAAAGATACTGTTGGCTAAGAGCAACAATAGAAGACTTCTGGAGGGACATTACTGGAAAAGGAGCTTAAAACAGGCATGATTCTGGATTTAAGTTTTAAACTTTAAAAGTTATTTTCCTTACTGTCTTATATTGCTGACTGTGTTAAACAGAAAATAATGAATTGTGGCAGTAATCAACTGTTATTAATAATCTTGAATGCATGATGAATAAAAGGATTTCTTCTTATGCATGGGAAAAAGATAGGAAATGACAATGTGGTTAAGGGAATTAGCTTAATACAGTTCATTATGTTCATTTTTAGTTTTAAAAGATTAAAATGGAATTGGGAATTTGAATAAAAGGAATTCAATGGATTAAGAATGATTTAGTAGAAATGGGAATTTTGAAAAAGAAAGGATTCTATTTGGTTATATGCATTGATAGGGAATAATATGCATTGCACTTCAAGACTGTCTTTTGTATGATAGTTGATTGGTAATAATAAATGATTATGCAAATATTTGAAGTTCTAAACTTGTATGATCTCCGTATATGGAGAATACGTAGAGTATGTAATAATTTCTAGGAACGAAATGATGTTTAAAATAAAGTGTAATCCTAGCTTGTGTTATTAGGTTAACATTAGGAAGCTCTCTCCTAGGATAAAGAATTCCGGAAACAGGAGATAGGATAGCAAACACTTGCTTAAAAACTCATTTCTAGTAAACTGTTTGAGGTAGGTAGTCTAGGGTAAACTGAACCCACTGAAGGACACGACCTACGCGTAGAGTAAGGTAGCCCGAAGGCAAATCGGCCCTGAGTAGTGTAGTGATAGATGACTTATCAGTCGTTTACTGAATCAAACACTATGGCCATAGTAATGTAATGTACCTACATCCTCTTTGTTTAGGAAGATGATTACATTGTCAGTTCACAGTGATCCAAAACACATATACTAGGTTGGGATTGTAAGGCACAAGAATCTAGTAATGTAGGACACAACACTATGCTCAGTTGGTTAACGGAATCGGTCACTCAACCAATCTCTTCGACGAAGGGAGGGCCTTTCATTGAAAAATGAATGTGCGGGGGACCGCATTATTAGTCCGTGGTTGGCGGAAAAGCACCCGAGTGATATTTCTCCTCCATAACCTGACAACCGAAGAACCAAGATTTGCAAGGGAAGAACCTGGACCGTCTTACTTCTATTTGTGCAAAAGCTTTTAAAGCTGTGTATGTATTCTTATACTCTTATACTTTGTTATTCAAATGAAAAGTTAAAGTTATTTAAATTGGAAAAGTTTGAAATCATATTTAGATGTTGTACTTTATTTCAAAAAGAAAAGAAAAATTTTGTTATGTTGTTTACTCGTTTACTTTGGTTAAAAGTTGTAAAAGATAGAAATTTTTGTTATCGTAGATGTCGGGTCGTTACAATAACCTATGTTGGTTCGGTGAGAAGTCTTAGCGAACAGTGAAGATCACACCGACGGGGACACATCCAAACGTTCATTGGAGTAACTCAAAGCGATTGGGGAAAGGTCTTGCCAAGAGTGTTAAGTCTGGCCGACCGTTCGGTGTTCGGTGTAACTGGAAGGGTTTCGGAGAAACGTCTTAGCGACTGAAGGATGTCTTGCCGATAGCCAATGGCTATCGGGGTAACCCGAATGATCTCGGGAAGAAGTCCTGGCGAACTATGTAAGTCTCGCCGATGATAAGGGATCTTCGATATAACTCTTGGCGATGGATGAACACTTCGGGGTAAGTCTTGGAGTTCGGTATGTTCTCTCGGTGAAAGATGTAAGTCTTGCCGACTATTCTTTGGAGCTCAATATGACTTGTGACTTCGGTATAACCTTTGGTGACTCGCTATGATCTCCTAGCGAAAGCGATAGGTCTGGGCGACTACTTGGTGTTTCAGCGTAACACTGAAAGCTCGATAGAACATCTTGGAGATAACGGTATCTCTTGGCAATATCGATATGAAGGTTATGTGGCATCGGCAAGACACTGTTAGTGTCTCACCGAGATGCCAACACAGTGCGAATTATGTTGACCGTTTTTTGACCGTCCTATGTGGAGTCTCGTGGACCAATAGGAGAAGCCGAATCTGAACAGTTAGAAGGTAGTTTGTTGTGACGGTTCTGTGAGGAAGCTCGACGAACATGGAACAATATGGATATACTCGGTGATTGCAGTTTGTGATCAATTTGGTTGGTTCAAAGGTTGATTCGACAGATTGTTGTATGATTAGTAAATGTATTCTAATCTGTAAAGGCTATAACTTGAAAGTTTTTGTTCGAAGATTGTTCATGGTGAATGCTGTTGTAAACAGACATCAAAAAGTCTCAAACTTGTATGTAATCTTTGTTACAGTGATACAAAGTGACTTCTCTTGGTGTGGTGGGTTTTTCTCCCGTAAGGGTTTTCCCACGTATATCTGGTGTTATTTGTGATTGTCAAATACTTTGTTTCTGTTATATTACTTCATAGTGCATCTTAGTTGAACTGTAATTAAAAATTAAAAGTATATCTACATTCTTTCCTAAGGTATTGACATTAGGAGAATTGTTTCCGCATCTGATTTTCCTTACAAGATGATGCAGGTCAAGTTGTTGATAGCTCTAGGGTGGCAGTGGTGGATTCTCCATAGAGTTGTGTGTTAGTACACAACACTACTCCATCGTCTTCACAGGGGACTCGCTGACTGTCATCTGGTTGGGAGTATGGCTCTCATGTTGATTTGTTTCCCTCTCTTAGAAGCAAATCTGTTACTTCATCCCATGCAGTTGATTTTGGACGCTAGCTTGTTGTGTCTCAGATTCAAAGTTATCAGCTGCCTGATTCCAGTATTGCTAGTGATGAGCCATTGACCAAGGTTGGAGTGTTCTACCGCCACTACATAGTGAGGAATGCTCATCATTTTTCTTTTGATCCACATGTGGAGGACTTGATGATACATCAGTGTGGATTGGTTCCAGGATTATACCATTTGTTGTGGCCTGGGTACTCACCATCTTCAGTAGATGGGATCACTAGCTGCAAGTTGGATTACTTGCAGAGTCAGCACATCCATGGGAGTCTAGCAGAGGATGGAGATAGTTGTGGTGATACAGATACCTTCAGTTATTCCTATCTCCTCAGTACGGATAGATGTGTGTATAGGTTGCATTGGGATCCAAGTGGTGACAAGGTTAGTGTTGCAGTTTGGATAGTCCCATTGGTTGGCTTCACTATCTGCAACATGGTGAAGTTGAGTTCATATTTAAGCAATGGAAGTCTAAGGGCATTTCTCATGGCAGACTTCTAATTTGGATTTGGGATCCAGGTATATTTGGTTGGACACTCTTCAGTATACTATGGGATCCTTCGTGTGCATCGGGGTTCCAATTTGGGTTCATTGGGGAGTATTGCAATATGTACATGGTGGGGATTACTTGCAGTTTTACTTTTGGTTCCTATGTACATGATTCGTTTGAGATGCACAATTTCAATGCGCAGGGATTGGACAAATGGTTTGGTGTTCATCTTTGCGTAGTTGTGGTTAAGCTAATGTTGCGGTACTTGTTCTTCAATATGGGACATTTCACCGTCTTCCCTAGGATTTCCAGTGTAGTGGAGTTTCTTTGAAGTCCTGATTGCTTGGGGACAAGCAATCTTAGGGAGGGCAAACTATAAATGTCCCCATTTTTGTGAGCCTCAGTTATTGTTGGATTAGCCTATCATTTTGACCCTTGTAGGCTAATGGACTTGATTAGAGGGTCTTCAGGGGCTATTACTTGGTCGATTGGCGACATTACTTCTCTCCAGTGCTTTGCTAGGTTCAGTATTTGGCTTTGACAATGGGTTTTGAGCTCAAACTGATGCACTTACTATTTATAGTAAGTCACCTTGGCAGTGGGTTAGAGTTACTATTATTAGTCGGGCACTTGGTCATATGTGGATTTGCAGTGTTGACTTCAGTTTCAGTTGATATGGCGAAATAATGAATAATTGAGGAGATATTAATATTTTTAATGGCGTTAATGATATTTAATTGTAAAAGTATATTATAAAGTTATTATTTAACTTTATATTGAGTGAAGCCATTTTAAGGTGAATGTGCAATTAATGCTTAAATGATATAAAGCTCGCCATAACTGGGTGATATAATATAAAGTCAACAACAAAAGTTATTTGACATATATTTTAAATGATTAAAAAGGATAGTTGGAGGGAATTGTTTGAGGAGAAGTATTTAAGGACTCAAAATCAAATCGACCTCATCCATTATGAGCATTTGAATTTGTCTTTGTGAGTTCTGGGATTGGAGCTTCAGACCTAGGGTTTCAGCTGCTAGTCTTCATACCAGCATTGAAGAACGTGCCCTCTTCAGTGTTTATGCAATCTTGAGGCTGTGAGAGATCAGCCGAATCATTGCCTGAGAGTTGGCTCCATTCAGGAGTCATCATTGAGCAAATTTGTGAGATTCACATCAGGGTTTCTTCTTCAGAGGATCATTATCGGGGTATGAATGTTTTCATTGTAATTTCATGACATTATATGGAATAAAATTATATTTTTCTTTTTGCATTTTTGGCCTTTGTGAATTCTATGCTTTTATTTGGTAAAATCTTCAAAAACGTCAAAACTAGATTCAGGTAGAACCAAGGGTTCTTACATGTTGCTAATTGATGACTACTCAAGGATGACTTGGGTTGCCTTTCTAAAGGAGAAGTCCGAAGCCTTTGAAAAATTCAAAGCATTCACGGAGCTGGTTGAAAATGAAGTTGATTCAAAGATAAAATTTCTTAGATCAGACCGAGGGGGAGAATTTACGTCAAATGAGTTTCAAAATTTTTGCCAAGAGCATGGGATAAGGAGACAATTTTCAGCAGCCAGAACTCCTCAACAAAATGGCATAGTGGAGAGAAAGAATAGAACCATCCAAGAGATGACAAGGGCAATGTTGAATGAATCAAAGATTTCTGATGCATTTTGGAAAGAAGCTGTTCATACAGCTGTATACATTCTAAATCGTGCACAAATCAGGGTCAATAATGACAAAACACCCTATGAGCTATAGAAAGGAAGACCTGCTACAGTTAAGTACTTTAGAGTTTTTGGTAGCACATGCTATATTAAGTGAAATGAAAAAGACTTGGGAAAATTTGATACAAGAGCAAATGAGGGGATCTTTCTTGGATATTCCACAAGAAGTAAAGCATATAAGTGCTACAACAAAAGATTGCAAAAGATAATAGAGAGTGTAAATGTAAAAATTGATGAAGATAAACAATGCAATGACATTATAGAAAATAATGTTGATATGCAAGATGTGTGTAAGGAAGATGAAGATGTGAAAGAAGATGAAGACTCAAAAGAAGAAGGAAATGAGGAAATAGGACAAGGAAACTCAAAAACACCCTCTAAAACTCCATCAAAGGCATTCAAAACTCCATCTAAGTTTGTTCAAAGAAATCATCCAGAAGACTTAATGATTGGGGATTTAGAAACAAATGTACAAACTAGAAGGAAATCAGCTAACACAACAAAATAAGCACATTTTTGCCTTCTTTCTAGGATAGAGCCCAAGAACTTCAATAAAGCAAGTGAAGACAAGTGTTGGGTAAGGGCCATGCAAGAAGAGATAGATCAGATTGAGAAGAATAACACTTGGGACCTTAAACAATGCAATGACATTATAGAAAATAATGTTAATATGCAAGATGTGTGTAAGGAAGATGAAGATGTGAAAGAAGATGAAGACTCAAAAGAAGAAGGAAATGAGGAAATAGGACAAGGAAACTCAAAAACACCCTCTAAAACTCCATCAAAGGCATTCAAAACTCCATCTAAGTTTGTTCAAAGAAATCATCCAGAAGACTTAGTGATTGGGGATTTAGAAACAAATGTACAAACTAGAAGGAAATCAGCTAACACAACAAAATAAGCACATTTTTGCCTTCTTTCTAGGATAGAGCCCAAGAACTTCAATAAAGCAAGTGAAGACAAGTGTTGGGTAAGGGCCATGCAAGAAGAGATAGATCAGATTGAGAAGAATAACACTTGGGAACTTGTCCCAAGGCCCAAAGATAATAATGTCATTAGAACCAAGTGGGTTTTTCGAAACAAGATGGATGAGAATGGAGAGATAACAAGAAACAAGGCAAGGCTTGTTTGTAAAGGCAATGCTCCAGTGGAAGGTGTAGATTTTGAAGAGACCTTTGCTCCATTTGCATGGCTTGAAGCAATCAGGATGTTCTTAGCACTTGCAAGTTTCAAAAGGTTCAAAGTCTACCAAATGGACATAAAATATGCTTTTCTAAATGGAGACTTAGCAGAAGTATATATTGAACAACGTAAAGGGTTCTCGTTGACAAAAAAGGAAGGTTATGTTTGTAGGTTAAGGAAAGCACTCTATGGGCTCAAACAAGCCTCAAGAGCAAGGTACTCTAGACTTGACAAATACCTCAAAGAACAAGGATTCAAAAGAGGAGATGCAGATAGCAATCTATATATCAAATAAGAGGATGGCCATTTATTGATCGTAGTGGTGTACGTAGATGATATCATTTTTGGTGGAAACATGAAAAAAATGTGCAAAGAATTCTCAAGTATGCAAAACGAGTTTGAAATGTCAATGCTTGGGGAATTATCTTTCTTCCTTAGATTGCAAATTTCTCAATTTAAGGAAGGAATATTCATAACACAAACCAAGTATATCAATTGCCATCCAATGAGTACACCTATGGTTACAAGTTGCAAATTAAGCATGGATGATGAATCCCCTAATGCTGATCAAACTCAATACAGATCCATGATTGGAAGTCTATTATATATGACAGCCACAAGGCCTGACATCATGCAAGCAGTAGGATTGGTGGCTAGATTTCAAGCAGCACCAAAAGAAACACATGTCAAAGCAATAAAAAGAATTTTCAAGTACTTGAAAGATACCATGAATCATGGACTATGGTATTGTATTCCAGTGAAAAAGACTTTACTTTAAAGGCTTTCACTGATGCTGATTGGGCAGGGAGTTTGGATGATCAAAAAAGCACAAGTGGAGGAGCCTTCTTCCTTGGCGAAAGATAAGTGTCTTGGATAAGCAAAAAACAAGCATCAATCTCTTTATCCACTGCATAGGCTGAATACATTGCAGCAGCAGCATGTTGTGCCCAAGTACTTTGGATGGTGCAAACTTTATAAGACATCAAGGTGGAGTACGATCATCCTATCACCATCTATTGTGACAACACAAGTGCAATCAGTATATCCAAAAACCTAGTCATGCACTCCAGAACTAAGCACATACCAATCAAATATCACTTTCTAAGAGAGCAAGTGCTTGAGCAACAAGTAAAATTGGAGTATGTGGAAACCAAGGAACAAATTGCAAACATTTTTACAAAGCGTCTTCCAAAAGAGACTTTTGAGTATCTAAGAGACAAATCGGGAGTAGTCCCACACCCATCAAGTTGCTAGATGAGAGCATACTTTCAGGGGGAGCTATACCTTATACTTTGTAGCTCCATGGAACGAAATGTAAGACATTGTTGAAGACCCCCTTGCCATTGATGTCAAAGGGGGAGATTGAAGACAGGGGGAGCATATGAGCATAAAAAAAAAAAAAGATCCCATTGGAAAGATTGCCATCAATGACAAAGGGGGAGATTGTTTAAGATTAGTCATTGATGTCATGGAAAAGGATAATACTCAGCACAATCAAGTTATCATCATTAATATTCAGATGTATAAGAAGTCGAATTTGTGGACTCAGATTTGAAGATCACCGATCATCAGGTTCAGATTTATGCTTAGATTTGAAGATCATCCTGTTCAAGATCGAAGATCATTCAAGACTTATGACTTTCAAATCATCCTGAATGTCTTTCAAATCAATATAGCTGCTCGAATGTCTTTAACATATATTTTTGTTAAAGAAAAGAACGATTATAATAAGAACATCTACAATATTAAGAAAAGAACAATTTGTCATGTCCCCTTCTAGTTGACATCTCTCCGAGCACAGGATTAGCCTATTATGCGACCCTCGTAGGCTGATAGTTTGAATAGGGGGTCATGTTGGAGCTTGGCTCAGCTTCAGTTGGCTGTACTTGATCAGTTGGCTTTCATTCGGGCTCATTCGGACACTTCTAGCCCGAGTTGCTATTTTTAGCAGTATTCAGCACTCAGCGTGGGACCCCTGCTATTTTTAGCAGTATGGATTGATAGCGTTCAGAATCACTTCAGTGTTCGTCAACTTCAGACGGCTCGTGCATCGGATGAATAATGAGAAAGATATTAATATTTAATTGAATTAATTAAATATTAATTAATTGGAGTTTATAATATAAAGTTATAATATTTTATTATAACTTAAGTGATTTCAGTAAAGGGGTCGCCCATCATCAGAAAGGGGCCATTTAACGATTAAATTTATAATTAAATATTTGAGCTGAGACTATTGAAAGGAATTAAAAGAAGAAGTCGAATTATTTAAAATTCCCTATCTTTAAGGAATTTGCACTTTTGAGAGTATAAGGCATTTTTCATTGGGAATCGAGCCATTATGTGATATTGAGTTATTGAAAATTGATCAAGTTTGGTCTGAGCACAAAAACTTAGGGTTTCAGTCTCAAAAGCATTGGGGAACGAGCCATCTCCAGTGAGAGCGATTCAGAGGGTGTGAGATATCACCTGATCTATTGCCAGGCAGAGGAATTTCTTCACCCAGAAGAAATTACAGAGCTTCATAGTGATTCAAACTTCAGAGTTTTTGTCAGGGTATTCATTCAGAAGAGCATTCTACAGTTGGGCGCCTATTTTTCTTTAGATCTGGAGATTCACAGAGGGCCGTACTATTTCATTCATTACTGTTGTACACAGCCGTACTTTTCCTGCAGCAGGCCATACCTTCACCATTTGAGCCGTACACTTTGATCTTGAGAAACACGCCTTTCACCTTGGTCTGCCATCATCTTTCTTGGAGGCGCTTCAGCATCTGGAATCAACTGTAATCATTTTTCAGAGAGAGAAGGGATCTTTATTGCAGCCGTACCATCATCATATAAATTTCAGCTTGCTGCGTTTTACCAGGTTTTCTTCATAAAAAATACTGTCTTTTTGATTGCATGTAACTGGATCATTTTTGTAATCATTTCAGAAGGTTAAATAATAGACTGGCATCCGTATTTACATTAAATACTATTGTTATCAGAGTGGATTTATTTTATTTGAATTTATTTCCAATTCTTTGCAAAAATCGCAATTTTCTTTATTTGCACAAAAACCCCAAAAACATTCAAAAACGCAAAAACAAACAAAAAAACATCAGATTCAGGAACAGGGGGAAACTAGGGTTTCTACACAATTATAATATTATCTGTTAAGATAAAAAATGTGGCTACTCATAAGTGCGAATAAGTCAACTCAACTTAATCAAAAGGTGCGAATTTTTCAAAGACGTCTTTCAAAAGGGGATGCAAATGAAGGTTTTTGAAGAGACATAACACGTCTCCTTGTGAAAAGACATGCAACAAACTCAACAAATACGATGTAGAATTCATTTGCTTAATGAATAGTCAGGTCTGAAAAGACATATGCAAACTGAATGGTGCGACTGTTAACAAATACAAAGTCCGATTATGAAAGGTGTGCTAAGAAAAATCAATTAAGAAAAAACACAAGATGAAGAGATACGTTTGACAAAAGGTCGCTTAATCTGAAAGATTGCGTCTTCAACAAGTAGGAATGTGAATTAATTTCTGATGTGTTAAGATCATTTGGCTTTGTGCTTGAAGTGGTGTGACCCATTCGATTTGTTGATTAAAGAGATGTGTTTCTTCCTTAATAAACATTGCAAAAGTGATTGAAGGAAATAATAATTGAAGTAGCTTGATTAAGACAGAGATAAACAAATTCTAAAGAGGCAGATTTTCAAAGGATGCAAAAATAGATGTGTTCTTTCAAAAGAAAGGTGCAACTCTTAGAAACATACATAGTAGATATCCAATTCAAGGCTGCAAAGTGTGGTTGTAGATAGTAAGCAGTTTCAAGTCAGAAATTCTATCTTCTTGTGTGGGCTAAGAGTGATAGCATTCATCACAAAGCAGATTGGAGGATAGAGGAAGTGCAGATCTGATTGAAGGCAGTCATCTTACATCCATCATTTAGTCAAGGTTGGTGCCTTGCACATAGGAGTTAGTGCTCCTTGTAGGTTGGTGCCTACTAAATAAGTTTAAAGGGGCTGGTGCTCCTTGTAGGTTGGAGCCTACTAAACTATTTCATTTGTAATTCAAGTAGGTTGGTACCTACTTTCTTTAGTAAAAATTATTTAAACATTTCATACATCAATTGAAGTCAACTTGATTGCATTGTTTCATTCACAGGATCCCAGACCAATCTAAGAAGTTTGTAAGGTTTTCTATTTGAAACTCCATGCTGCAACATACTTTCAAATAATACCTCATTATCTCTCCTAAACAAAAGTATGACAGCACCACCATCACATAATGTTGTCTTACCAAATTTCCATTGCACCACTCTAATAGAATCATTACCACGCCAAGAGTTGTGAAGCAACTCATTGTGATCCTTGTGGAGTAGTGTACCAATTACACCAATCCCTAAATCCCAAATCATCCCACCCACTGAAAATGAAGAGATAGATGTCTCTCATAGTGTTACCGTTATCAAGGATCAATCCCACTCTGAATGACCTCCTATGGATGTGAAAGATGCCCATCACAAGTGCATAGAAAAACATACCAACCCCTACTAGGCTGCTGATATAAATTAGAACAGCATCAAGCAAACTGAAAATCATACCTATGATGCTGCAAAAGGTGCCTCCAATGTCATACAATGATAGGATCTCATCATCATGCCAACCTCCAATGCTGAAGTAGTGATCCCAACCTCTCCAATCCATCCAATCAACTGATGTCCTCAAGGTATACCCTAAAAACTCCTTGACCAACAAGGTAGGACAGCCATCTATCAACAATGTATGAGATAGAAACCAATGGGTTAGGGCAAGAATACTTTTGCCCTCATGCTCATCTTCGTACCATAGATCATATTCCATCTAAAACTCAAGCATATGCCATGCTCAAAATCAAGTACCTCTATGGCATCTTCATACCTTGGATCATAGACCAACTGAAACTCCACACCTCCAAGAACATACCAATCACCATAAAATGTCTCCATGACATGTGTCACCAATCCCGAAATTAGGACGGCCTCATACTCCACCAAGGAATCTTCAACACAAGTACACTCCTCGAGCTCCTCAAGGATGGCTAAATGCCCAACCAGATTTGAATCACAAATGTCTCCATCTACACAAGAATGCTTATCAATGTTGCCTGGTCCACAAGGTGTGTGCTCAACTATCTCATCCATAACCATGACTTGACCCTTCAATGGGCTCTCCAAAAGAGGTGACTCATGATCCACATGATACAAACTATGTGTATAATCAGAAATTTCTAAGTCATACCTCTCCTCCTATTTATGCAAATCTGAATGCTCCTCATGCTTGACCGGCATAAGAGGCTTTTCCCTCAAATCTTGAATACCACTATCATCCTCATGTGTTATGGCTGCCATAGATGACTGAATTTCTATTGTGGATGATGAGGAATGTGCCAAGCTCAACAAAGCTCATCAACCTAAATTTCTGATTCTTGAAGGGCCATTTGAGTGCTCTTCAAGGAATCCATGGTAATCTTAACCTCACAGGTAAGCTTATCAACTTCCTCTTCTTTCCCTTTTAGCGCATCAAAATAAATCTCATCAAACATGAGAAGATGATCTCTATTGGAAAGTAGGTGTGGGTAATTTGATTTCATTACCACATGTGCTTCTCTGAGTGCATGAAAGTCAGCAAGGAAAGTTCTCCTTCAAAGTTCTTATGTGTCCCTAAAGCCCTCCAACAATAATTTGTCATCAACTTATGAGTATTATCAAAATGGTTTATGGCTGCAATAATCATGTCTTCACTTACCTTCAATTGCCCTATCAAATGATGGGACCCATGAGAATTATCATCTTCATACAAGTTTTTGGATTTGTATTCACAATCATGCTTCCCAAAATCAGCTTCCTCTTTGTCATTCTTCATGCATAACTCCTGAGAAGTTAGATAAGCATCAAAAGGAAATTTATCCAATACCAAATCTCTATCATGATTAGTTGCTACCACACCCAGATCAACATAAACATCATCACTCAGATAAGATGTTGAATCATCATCATTACCTGATCGGAGAACATCATCATATATGCTATCAATATGCCCATCATATGCACTAGTGTCATCAGCCTTATAGGATGGCTCTAAATGCATGTTAAAGGTTGTTTTGTCAATCTCATTGCACACATCCTCAACATGAATAGAGGCATGCACTTCTAAGGAGTCATCCTATGGTTCTGTCAAACATCCATCACAAGGTATGGCATTCTCGTCATCAACCACTACCGATTTGAACCCCTCTTCTTCCACATACTCTTCATCAAACAAGCAGGGTTACAGCTTACCCTCACATTGTTTGAAAACACTGTATACCAAGTTATAAGCAAATGTAGAAGTAACTAGTTCTTGCTTTAGAACAGCCAACAACAAAAATAAGACAGGCAAGGAAATTTCATCACTTTCATTAATAATTGAAGCCAAAATGATTCTCATATAATCAGAAATAGATTTGTCATGGTCCTCACTAATAGAGTCTAGAAAATGATGAAATATTTGAATAATAAGATCATCACAATTATAATCAATCATGATAACATATTATATCACCTTTGCCATCAATTCTAAAACCTCAGCCATCTTATCGAAAGGACTTTTGATATCACCTAATCCATTGAAGCTTTCAACAATCAATTGCAATATATCCCTCATTCTATCATCCTTATAAGGAACTTCAGGAGCTGTAATCCTTATAATTTCCCTTAGACAATGAGTCACAACAAGTCTTACCTCATTAGCTTTGTGTCTCAACAACCTATGCTCACCCAAGGAAGTCACTGCTGGAGTCATAGCTATTTGAATCAACTGGGAAGGTGATTGATCCACTGTATGCAAACAATTCACCACTTCCTCCAATGAGCCAAGAAGAACATCTTTTGACAGAGACGATTGTCGAACTTTATCTCCTACAATATACAGATTCTTGCCCAATTTTTTGTCACCCATTGAATCAGTAAAATTGTTTACCTTAGTGTCTGCTTTCATTTCTTCTGCAAAAAGAGGTTCTAAAACTTTAGGATGTCTTAGAAGCTTAGTTAGATTCTTATCATAATTCTCAAAATTTTCCTTTAATTTTGTCAAAGGCTCCTACATAGACTTCATCTTTCCCAAAGAACTAACCAACAATCTGCTAAACTATTATAGATGAGTGTCGGTCACTCAACAAAGCAATCTGAAATTAACTTCACTGTTAATCCCTCAAGTTGGCATGATGCACGGTTCTAATACCGCTGTAAGATCCCCTATGTAATCTTGCCCAAATTTTCACTTTTCCAAACTAAGTAATTTCGTTAAACAATTTACTTGCTTATCGTGATTGACTGTTTAAAAGTTTTTTGTTTGTTTTTGTTTTATCTTGCAGAGATACCAT
This sequence comes from Sequoia sempervirens, assembly GCA_007258455.2. NCBI lineage: Eukaryota > Viridiplantae > Streptophyta > Pinopsida > Cupressales > Cupressaceae > Sequoia > Sequoia sempervirens. The sequence continues at coordinate 26,381 of VDFB02282288.1, read as the reverse complement.
TCAACTTTGCAAAGCACTCAAATAAATAGGTAATAGCAAGAAGGAAATGTCTCTATTCATAAACCCAGATATGGCAAGATTTACAAAATATTATCTATAATGAGAGCAGAAATATAATGCATCAAACCAATGAAATTCTGACCTTAAGTTGACTGAAATAATATTGCACAGATCTGAAATTCAATCTAAAAGGTTCTCTATTACAAAACTGGAGTAGTACATGGACATGAACAGCAACGACTCCAAGAAAACTATGCTCACTTCATACACAGTTTCTAGTATTGAACAGCAGCAAATAGTAACAAGTTGCACTTCTCAAGCACACAAATATTGATGAAGCTTTCACAAATATTTCAGTTCTGAAAATATACATATTGCAGCACTCAGAAATGTACAGCAACTCCCTTTTTATGCGAACCAAAGGTTTCCAAAACACCTAGCAAATCTCATGCCACAGTGACCAGCAATAGGAACATGGCATCCGAACCCACAGGAAACCTTCAAACAAATAACCCACATTGAAAAAAAGCTTCAATCTCGACTCTATCAATACTAAATTGCTCGACACCTTCAATGAATCCAAACTCATCCAGCAAAAACCCTTATTTCATAACATGGCATCCAGGCATAACTTTCCTGGCAAAACTTTGATCACAACAACAAAACCAAAAAATTACCTTTTCAAAGTCTTCATTAATTTCATAACATAACCATTGAAGCACTTATGCGAAATCTGAGTGATTCCTCCAATCACCAGCTAGGGAGGAATCTTTCACCACTGAAACTGATCTTCTCAAGAGGGTTTTCGTCCTCCAAAGGCTGAGATGAACCAAGTTCGATCTCCAAAACCACAAGCATTTCAATCAAAAAATAAAAATAAACTCAACATACCAAATGAGTATTAAAGTATTATTGTAATATTTAATAGTTATCTTAGTTGTTAGTAAGTTGCTAGTTTATTTTCAGTTAACTTAGTTTGCTTTAGTTAGTTTTAGCAATTTAAAATTTATTGTTTTTGTTCATTTTAGTTCATGACTATTTCTTTTTAGAAACATCGTCTTGTAATTTATTATATAAGGAGTAATCCTCTCCTTTGTTAAACAGATCAATTAATTACCATTTCATGCTATCAAAGCTTAGGCTAATTTTTGGCAAAATTTTTTGATAAAATTTGTGGCTTTTCCTAAAAAAAAATTTGGAAAAATTTTTTGGTGCTTTTTATTTTTGATAAATATCGAAGGTTTCTCGAGTGTTAAAAATTGCAAAGCTTTTTCTAAGAATCAAGGTTGATTTTGGCGATGGCTTTTTACCCAGAAATTTTTTGGAAAAAAAATTCAAAAGATTTTTTCATCCGATTTAAAAAAAAAAAGAAATTGTGAGGGTTTGTTGTGCAAAATCGTGGAGTTGTTCCTGTAAACTCAAGGGTTACTTTGTCTAGAAATTGCAGATTTATTCCTAGCGAATTTTTTAAATAAAATTCATGGCTTTTTACCCAGAATTTTTGGAAAAAAAATTCGAAAGATTTTTTCGTCCGATTTAAAAAAAAAAAAAAATCGTGAGGGGGTTTGTTGTGCAAAATCATGGAGTTGTTCCTGTAAACTCAAGGGTTTCTTTGTCTAGAAATCGCAGATTTATTCCTGGTGAAAAATTGCGTTCGTCCTCTGTGAAAGATCATGGGATTTTTTGTTAAAACTCACGACTGTTACAGGTCTCTTGCACACAACTTCAGTTTACTGAGTTCGAAGCGTTTTTTCCGCGTGTCTCTACTAGAAAAAATTGCATGCATGATTGCAAATTGTAGGCGAAGTTTTGTGCAACTCGTGACTAGTAAAAATCGTGAGTTTTGTTTTCCAAATCGTGACCTCTGTGTTTTCAGCCTAGGTTTTACGACTATCGTGACGGGTTGTATCAGGGTTTTCTTCGCAATTTTGAGTTTTTTGTGTCTGAAACATCTTGGACTTACCTTCTACAACTTGCGACGGGTCTTACCTGCGACTAGGGTTTTTTACAGGCCTTCCTTTGACAGGATTTTTACAAACTTGTGTCTACAAACCAAGGTTTTCTACTCGTGCCTATTTGCTAGAAAAAATTTAGCTAAGGTTTCTGTGAAGATTTTTTGGCGATTTTTTGTTAAAAATCGTAGGTTTTTTTTTCAATTTTTTTTGGTGATTTTTTTCTACACAACAAAATCATGTGTTTTCTACTAGGGTTTTTTGCATACTGTGTTTTCACAAATTTTTCAAAACTTCATGGCTGAAGTTGAAGAACTTCAACTTTTTCTCAATTTTTGGACAAAATTGTGGATTTTTGAGCCTCTAATTTTTTGGCATTTTTTTATAAAATTGTGGGACCAACTGATTGCCTCGAGTTTTGTGCCAACTATTTACTTTGTTTTTTGTGCTTTTACAAAACGGGAGGGATGGCATCTTTGACCAACATCATGTTGGAAAGTAGCCAAAGGTTCAATGGTAAAAGCTACAACAAGTGGAAGCAGGTGATGCTCACCATCTTCAAGTACTAGTGTCTAGATTCGCTTGTTCTGGGTACAAATGTCCCACCACTATGGGAAAGGACCAGGACAAGTATAATGGAAGTAATCAAGAGGCAATTATGCTTCTCAAGTTATCAATCACCGGTGACATGCTACCAGAAATACCATTTGGTGAGACTATTGTGGAGATCTGGAAACACTTGAAGGATCTTCATGAAACCTCAGACAAGGGCAGGGCGTTCGTCCATAAGAATATGTTGTTTTCCATTATGATGGATGACAAGATTTCTTTGTAGGATCATTTGATGAAGATCAAAGACATTCACGATCAATTGGAGGCCATTGTTCGCAAGATGGAAGAGGAGGATATGGTGGTGATCATGTTGAAAAGCTTACCACAATCCTATGAGCACTTCATCGAAACTCTCAACATTACCTCCACCAATGTTGCCCTGAAGTTTGATGAGGTGTGCAACAAGCTCGTGCAGCAGAACAGGTGGAAGAAGCAGTTTGGGAGCAATAGCGACACACCAAGTGTTGAACAAGCATTTACTACCAAAGACAATGGCAAAGGAAAGTCCACTCAGCAAAAAGGACAAGGCAAACCGAAGGATACCTCCAAGAATTCTTTCACATGCCATTACTATGGTAAGACTTGCCATATGAAGAAACATTGTAGGAAGCGGTTGGTTGATCAGAAATCCAACCAAGATGGGTTTCAGCAGCAAGCTCATGTTTCAGAGCATACTAAGCAAAAGGAGTCTGCCTTTTATGCATTCATGGCCAGAAGACTAGCAGCTTATGGGTAGACTTGGTTTAAGTTAGTAGAATGACCATTAAGTGAGGGTATTAAAGTGTTATTGTAATATTTAATGGTCATCTTAGTTGTTAGTTGCTAATTTACTTCCAATTAAATTAGTTTGCTTTAATTAGTTTTAGCAACTCTCAGTTTATTGTTTTTGTTCACTTTAGTTCACAACTGTTTCTTTTTAGAAACATCATGTTGTAATTTATTATATAAGGAGTATTCCTCTCCTTTGTTAAATAGATCAATTGATTACCATTCCAATGAGCTTTCAATTCCCCCTTTTATAAGCTTTTTAGGGAACTTTCCTGAAACTCCTTTTTAAAATCACTTTATTAATTTAACTCCAAAAAGTAATTTATTTTACTTTCAAACATTTCTGGCACTGAAAATCACTTTTAAGCATTTCATTATTTAACTCTTTTCGTTCTCTTTCCAACAAGCTATAATGTTGAGGCGCCTGATTAATTATTTTAATTAAAATGGCAACCTTGGACAAATTAATTAAATATAGCTCAATATTACACCCAATTAGTGGAAATGGTCGAAATGCATCAAAACTGAAAACTGACTACGCAAGAGTGAACCCGATGATGAAAGATGATACACAGACCCTGATTGGGTGACTTCCTTAAAATAGATGCTCCCTCCAAGAATCTTGGAGCCCAGACCGGGAGTCGAAAATAACATCTGAAAATGTCATATGACTCCTCTAAACTCCTGAGCTCATTGGTAACATCCATTTACCCCTCTGAACACGTTGACACAAACCTAGAAAGCCAACGCCAACTGCAAAGCAAGAGAACCCGAAAAAGGGGACATTACAAATGATATTGTTATGCTATCGGATTTGCTTTGGTTCTCCAAATCTTTGAGGACGGAAACCCTCATGGATTTTCTAGTTTCAAAATTGAAAGAAATTCCCTAGCTAGATTGGTGTGATTCCAATCAGGGCTCATCATTGGTGTTGATTGCAACTTCCATTTTTGGTTTTATCAGATTTGAATGCTTTGATGGTGTTTGGGTTTGCATTTTGAGAGAATTGTTTGCAATTTAGAGGAGATTTTTTGAGTTTCTTGTGTGAGGCGACGAGAATGATTTGAAGCTGGTTGTACCATTACTTCCTGCAAGTCGTACCTTCCTCATGAGTCATACCATTGCAAAAGACATCATTGGCTGGTAAAAATGCTTTGTTATTGTTGTTTCTTTGAGTTGCTTTAACTCCTAATAGCAGGCCATACAATTTGAGGCAGCATCCTTTCTTGTGGAGGCTGTACCACTTCCTTGGAAGTGCCTAGTGAAGGGAGTGTGTGAAGCTTGAGGATGGAGTGCTTGGTTTTAGACGTCTTCCACACCCTAGGATATGGCGCCCAGCTCCATGGAGGCAGTTTGAATGATCTTAAGACTGAACTTTGCTGAATTTCATCCTCTAGAGAGGGTCATACCATTCTATAACCTTGTTGGTTCAGTGTTTTTTGAGTTATGACAGACCTATAGTTGCTGTTCACATCATTATCAGACCCTTGTAATCCATTCATAGGAGGTGTTAAGTTAATTTAGAGGACTTGGAAACATTGTTCTAAGTCTACATTGACCTTGGGGTATATTTGGGAGTGGTTCATTGAAGATTTATAAGTCCTTATCTCACTGTCCAGACTGCTACATCAAAGTTTCAGACCTGTACCGGTCACTTATTTGCCATTCCCTTGAGGTATACTTGCTATTTCAATGATGGGTGGTTAGTTTCATGAGTTGTGATACGTGGGGGGTGTTCCAGTTAGTTTCATTTCATATCATATTCTTGAATTTGAATGGTACAAACGAGCTAACATTGTAACACAGAGTGGTAGTACCACCAGTGACTTGCTCATATTATTTTGTGATACTCACCCCACTGAATAAGTGGCTCTTGTACTCACCCCACTAAATAAGTGGCTCTTGTATTCACCCTACTGAACAAGTGACTTTTTGGCACTCACTCACCATTGCAAAGTGGTAGAGTTGTTTTACTTGTTCTACTCACTCACCATTGAAAAGTGGAAGAGTCACTTTACACTTCATTATTGTATCAGCTTTCCCACTACAAAGTGGGCGTGCCTAGCTAACCCCACTAGATAAGTGGTTATTACGTTCAGCTGCTTTCTTTCAAGTATAATTGTAATCCTGTACACCATATGTTCGCACCTCGCCCACATTGGGAACTTGGTGATCAGAAAGTGGAAAGGAAGTTGCTTGGCATCACGTTTTGTTTGAGCTAACAAAATTTCAAAAAAAAAAGGGTGATTATTACATATATCTCCCATTTGTACAGCTATATAGCACCTTGTGAGTGGATTTTTGTCATTGTAATTCTGAAATTGTGCTTTTAGTATCATTTTATCAATATTTCTAATTGGTCCAGCAGCTGTGTTGGCGATACAATTCACACCTCTAGAGTATGAAGTGGCAACAGACAACTATGCATAGTGCATAATGACTGCTCTTCAAATTAGGAGGGGAAGCTCCCTCTTGTGCTGATATGCATGAAAAATTAAAGTAATCTAACTCCTATCCTTTTGACTTAGCTGGAAGAGGCACAAGGTTAAGAAACCAAACACATTGCAGCTAAGGATTTTTTTTGGTTTTGCAGATCTTTAACTACAACTAGGCTAAACGCTAAACTATCCTATTTCCTCAAGAAACAAAGCATGAGGACTTAGGAGCCGGGAATTGGTTATACGATAATCTTTAAATCAAGATTTCCAAGGAGATGACGACACATATCCGAGGCGTAGGCTGAAAGAAAGATTACTGGCACTACATCAAACAACAAGTTTCACTTCTAAATTCCTAACAAGATGACAACACCTATCCGAAGTGTAGATATGAAACAAAGCTTATTAAACACAACATGAAATAATAACTAGGACAGTAGAATGCATATAGAGACACGCATAACAATAAACGATCAAACCAGCAATTATATTTAGTCTAAGGTGAACCAGTACAATAACAATAACATTCAGGCAAGGCAGCACAGCTATTTATTATCACCATAAAAGTTCATGAACAGATATTGAATAGCAATACTACAGGCAAGGTGGCTCAGCATGTATGCTATCACACACAAAAGTTAATTACAAATGATTAAAGTGCTCTTATTTATAGACATCAAAGGTGTAGGGAACCCTAAAATCACCTTGAGTCAACAATCAGTCTTGCAAGCATGCAAGAATTTATTGCTAAATCTAAATAAAGGAAACTATACAGTTAACTGGAAAACTACCATCAGTTAACCGAAACAAGATTAAACTAAACTGGACACGTGCAACATGCAAGTCCTTGTTGAAATAAAAGATAACAGATAACTAACATCAATTAACTGATCCTAACTGAAAGTATAAACTCCTGCGAAGATATCTCCAAGGATGAGATGTGCGTGCATAAAATCAGCAATTAGAACTCAAGACTGATGTCAAGTTAACTGTTGCTTCTGACTCTATCCTCAAAAATAACTATAGTTTCCAACTAACTGACTACTCCAAGCCATCACGGGCTATCACCTCGTCCAGGAACAGGTCGACTGTCTCCTCCTCTGGCACTTTGATGTTATCCACAATGATAACCTTCCTATTCAATTCTTTCTCACCATCTTTGATCAGCCTCATGCATTCTCTAACCTCTTTAGTTGCCTTTCTAAAACTAGTTGTCATCACTGAGAAGTGATCCAACTTGGATGCCACAAGATCTCCATCTAGATTGTCACGAACAAGCTTCTCAAACTCAGCCTGAACTGCCTCAAGATCACTGTAAGTACCATCCTCAAGAAGAGAATAGCACAGAATCTGAGTGTTAAACTTGCTGATGAGTTTGAGAGCTCCGATAACATGTTCTTTGAGTGCATCCAATCTTGTAGAGATTCTGTCATATGTTTCCACTTTGAAGAGATGTTCTTCCCACATGAAAACTTTCCTTTTATCCTCATCTTCTACAATGGCGTCATATGCAACTGCTAACTGAGATATGAGAACCCGATACTTTGCCTTGCCCTGTGCTATGGTCAACTCAAGCTGCTAAATCCCCTAATGAAGCTCATGTGCATCGTACCTCAACTGATATAACTCTGTGAGGAGGTGTCAACCTGCAACAATTAAATCTTCAATCTAGTTGTCCAAGAGCTTGCCACGATTGACTAACTGATACAGCTTTTGTTGTTATGCAAGTGTCACTTGAAGGTGTGGAAGACCATGTGCTCTACTCAAATTTCCATGAACGAGATCAGAAATATACTACTAGAGTTGCTTGATTTCAACTTTAAGAAGCACTTTATCTTCTCCATCCTTCATGACACGCTCTTCAAGATTACTTGTGACAACCCTGAACAGGCTCACGTCCGTTTCTCTAGTGCTCCTGCCAAGATTTGCTTTGACGAAGGTGAAATCACCAGCTTCAACTTCATCCAAGCTCTTACCCTCTGGTGGCATAGCAACTTCAATGATGATCTCTGCTTCTGGAGTTTTCTCAATGTGCACCTGCTTCTTGATTTTCTTGTTTGCCCTTTCCTAATAAGGATCACCAAACTTAGACAAATCAAGCTTATAAGAAGGCTCTCGCCTCTATCTTCCCAAAGACCTCTCGAGCCAAGATGAATGAACAATGTTATCTTCTTGAGGAGAGACCGTTGCTGCTATATCAACCTCTGATGGATCAACTGGCGCTGAGACTGGCCAAACTGGTGATTTTGGCTTCGAATCTATATCAATGGGAAGTGACTGATGAAAATGGCGTATCAGGAAAGGAATCTGCTTCAGCCTGTATGACTGTCGCCACTGGAACTTCAAGTGTCCTTTCAACCTGCTTCTGCTTCTGCTTGTTGGTACTTCTCCCCTTTGTATTTCCACTAACCCTAACACCTTCAAGTGGCTCCAAGATAACCTTAACTCGAGGCCTTGACCTTGAGGTAGAAGGTAGTGAGGAAAACCCTATTGGCGACTCTATAACTGGAACTGTCTTGCGCCTTCTCTTACTCTCCAAGAAGTGCATGCTAGTTTTGATAACTGTCTTTGACACGTCCTCAATTGAAGTATTCTATCTAGCATACCAATTTGGTTGGTGAAGTGGCTGACGAGCAACTTGATCCTTGACGAATGAGCTAAGCAACACCTCTTTGTCATCATTTGACAAACCCTCAACATCCTCTGATAGGAAATCAGTGATTTCAGCAATAGTAAGTCTGCAGTAATGATGTCAGCGTACTTCAAATTCATCTTCGCAATTGGCCCAAAAGTCCTCCAGTGTTGGCCTGTGTGAAATACTTCGCTCCAACCGAGCTGCATAATGACCCAAAGGATCATAGGAACACCTCTCGATAAGAAACCTGAGATTGAGTTTTTCTAACTCGTTCGTCATTAACTTGCAATCAGCAGCTGCCTTGCATTTGTAAATACCCCATCCAAAAGGAAAGGTGAATGCCTGCTTGTGTCGACTGCGAAGAAAAGAGTGAACCTCCTGAGCTTGTCTTAGAAACTTCATAAATAGGACTTGGTCTGACGGGTACCTTGGTAGCATCAGTGGTTCTTCGGTGTAACCATCCACTCGGATATATGTGAAAGTGGGGAATTGAATGAACCAATCCGCCCAACTCTCCATTGCTGATTTTGCCTCTGGTGAAATCCTGATGTGTATTTTGTTGTCGAGGTCTCTGATTGTCTTCATGAGGAAGTGGTCATTCACCACTCTGAAATCCTGTCCAACCTTTGAGAACTCCAATTTTGAGTAATATTCATGAACATGCTAAACGCCAAGAGTCCCACTGATCTTCAAGTGTCTAAAATTGCCTTGGAACGCAATCAAGTAGACCAGATAAGACACCATGTGAAACTCGTGGATTTGGAGGAATCCTATGATTTGTTGGTGAAGGCACTCATTAATTAACATGGCCAAGTCAAAGTGTTCTTTGCTAATGTTATTGAGCAACTTCGGGTTCATCCTTCCAGCCACGAGTGAAGACATAAATAAATGTAGCCTATCGGCTATTTATTTATATGTATCATTTAATGAGAATATGCGCTTCTCTTGGCAACAATATAATTTCTCTTGGGCCGACCTTCCTTATGATTTGTATTTATTATTTGTAATTATTTTATTGTATTCTGGCCGACCTTGTAATATGAAGAGGTACGACCTCTCTCACACTTGTATATATACAAGGTCACCTTCATCTCTTTATCATCAAGCAAGTTCTATTCATTCTCTCATTAAGGTGCGAATTTCTTCAAGAACAGAAGGGCGAATTTCTTCAAGAGCAAAATTGCGATTTTCTTAAGGGCAGATTTAGCAGTTCAAGGAAGTGCAGATCTTCATCTGTTATTGCATCTGGTATAGGTGCTGAATATTGGCCTTGTGATTGGCCTCATTGTAAAGAGAATTATTGCCATTATTTTTTTATAAGAGAGAACTTTTGTTGCTGGGTTTTTCTCCCTCAAAGAGGAGGGTTTTCCCAGGGTATCTGCTGTGTTATTGTGTCTGATTTTGAATTAATTTTCTATGCATATAATCTGTTCACTAAAATTTACACTCTTTACCGTCGATGATCCGAGAAATGACATAGAACATCCACAGTCGGAAAATATTAGCCTCCTCTTGACCTGTAACCTAGTTGAGCAAAGTTATCAAAATAGCTATTTCATCCTTGAATTAGCCGCAACCAACCTTCTTTGGCATGTTGGTCTTCTATACTTTTAACCATCTCTAAGCAACTTTTCGCTAGGATCTTTCCTTGTCTTCATACCATATCTTATCACAAGCCTCAATGACTACAGTAAAATTGTCTGAGCGAGGAGGAATAGAAAAACACTTCTCGACGTCCCTCGATTTAAGGCTGCAAATGACTCTCCCATCAACTGATCTGATTTGTCGTGTGGATGAATCATAATGCTTAATGCAAGCAAGAACAAACTTGAGATCGAAAGCCATGATAGAAATAGACGTTGCTGCCAACTGTTAGTTTTAGGATCAGAAATGCAATAAGCAGAAAACTCAACACATAGAACAATGAACATAGTATTTTACCCTGGGAAAACCCTCCTACTTGAGGGAGAAAAACCTAGCAAGATATTCTCTTATAAATCAAAATAATAAGTGCAGAAATAGCACTCAAAATCAAGCCCTAGCAAGGCTGAATCTCATACAATGAATCTGCACTTGAAGATAGTGCGATTTCCTTGAATACACAAAATCATACCATGAAGATAGTGCGATTTCCTTGAATACACAAAATCATACCACTTTCCCTTGAGTTGAATCTGCTGCTCTTGAAGGGAAAACCTGCTGCTGAAAAAATTCGAATTGGAATGGAGTAAATTGATGATCAAATGAGAGGACTCTATCCCCTTTAAATACCAAGCTAGCCAACCTCCTTTCTAGGGCAAACCTAGAGAAATACAATACTTGTTTATGATGTGAAGGCCGACCTGCCTTGAATTAATTATATTTGGGAGAAAATATCTCCCAATGCTACAAAACACTAACACCAGCAACCCGGAACGCTCAAGATTCTTGATTGTAGTGATGCTAGTACCTTCCAACATGCTTAGTTTGACCACTAGATAGACATGACCCAAGTCTGTGTCCGAGGTTTCAAAAAGTCGTGTATCAAGACCAATTTGGCCTTGTAATCTATAGAGTTGAATTGCATTTTGAAAATATGGATTTTTGACTATAAAGTTGGGTTATGTTCAGACAACTTTCAGAAAAAACTGAAAAAAGCTCTAGATGAGACTAAAAATACCCAGTTGCAAGAAAAAATTTTGGAATTTTTCTAAAATGTGGGTTTTGTAGAGAATCAAATTCCAAGCAAACCCAAATCGTCAGAAATTCGAAAATATGAGTTTTAGCAAGGCATGCGAAAGGTTTTCAGTTAAGAACTGTAGGGGTTTTAGAGCTTCCCAGTTCAAATTTTACCGAGAAAATATGGAACATGGGTTTTGTAGGCAATGGAATTCTAAGCAAACCCAGATGATTCAATTTTGGAAAATACGTGTTCTTGGCCCACATGCAAAGGAATCTTCGAAAAAAAGCACAATGCTTCAAAATGGAAGCAGCGGGGCAATTTTCTCGAAAAAATCTACGACATTGGTTTTGCTGCTGTCGCTAAAATATGTGAACCTAGATGATTAGATTCTGAAAATTTTGACGTTTACTTTAACATGCGAGAGAAAGCCTAAGACAAGAATAGAAGAATTTGAGATAGAAAATAGAAGTTATTATTCTACCTCAAAAAGTCGCCTATGCTTGAACTGGATTCGATGAAGTCTGCATGCACTCAAAAAATGAAATCTGAAAAATGTATCTTCTGAACAATCTGGACCTGGCACTACAAAGAACACTGCAAAATATTGCTCGAAGCACCTTCAAATCTTCATTTGCTCAAGAAAATCGTGTTTGCTTGCACCTATTGTGAGAATAATGGCGCCAATAAGACTTAAATAAATAATGGCGCCACCCTGATTGGACCTCAAAAATGTACAACATCCTCTGATTGGACCCCCTTAACTCAGTTAAGGGCTTGAGAAATTCGCCCTAAATAGAGCGCTAGCTTCTAATTCGACCAAAATCAGTTAACAATTCATGCAAAAATAAATCGTCCCTTTTGCAAGCAAAAAATAGTTCAGTTGAAGTCGACCAACTAAGAAATAAATAATATTTAATCTCAGTTCACAATCTCCGCCATTATAGGGCGCTTCATGCACTTGAGTCAAAAAGTCAAACTTTGACTCTAGGCATCACTTTTCCAGAGTTGGAAATTTTCTTGAAAATTTCATTTCACAAACCTCACCAGAGCCCATGTTCGACCACTGATTCTAATTGATTGATGTGTCCAGAAGACTGGCTGACAATTTCATTGAAGAGCAAGATCAAAACTAACAAGAAACTCCTTGAGGCTGCAAAGCCTGATTCTGAGATATGAGACTTCAAAAATCAAGGCGCCCCTAGCCTCCAAGGGCGCTTTTGTCTTCAGACAGTCAAATTTTCATCATTTTGAAGGGTGATTTTGACCATCCTTCATCTCGCGTCTTCCAGCGATCAACACAACTTCAAAACTGACAAGCAGGCTCACTACAGAGCTAGCTCCATGTTGACGTGATTTTTGCGACCATACCAACACAGAATAAAGTCGCCAACGACTACTCTATCCTCCCTTGAACAAAGTTTCCTGCATGCTAAGATTGCGAGATAGGTCACCGTCATACATTTAACTCCAAGGTTCCTTCAGTGCGAATAGTCTCAGTTGGCTTGATGTGATTTTGCTGGTATTTCAAGGGGACTTACACAATTGTTCGACAGTTGACAGCAAACAGCGAACTAAGGACTTTCATGTAATTCGAATGATTTGGCAAGTGAGCACAAGTTTCCTAATTCTAACCAAAAATGAACTGAATTTAAAATGAGTGTAGGGCCTAAGAAGGTTCTAATCTACTCTAAGGCGTGGGACATGGCGATCAACTCTTACAGACTTCAACCGGGCCTTGCTTTGCCTCGCTTCGGACAGCTTCCACAAAACCGATGCAATCTCTAGAGGAGTGGCAAAAGGTGTTCAAATTATAACTCGACATGCAAGTACCATCAAGACGATGCATACAAACACGTGAATCATAATCGAAGTTAAGTTTGAGAAGTAAATCCAGTTGAACACGCAGGGCGAACCCACCGTCAGCGAGCCCGCTAGTGGTATGGATGAGTGAAGTCTTGTTCAAATCGAGCACCAAATTCCACAATTACTAAGTACTAGCATGAAATGAAATCTACTTTACTTTAAGCTACTTCAAGTTGCTACGTGAATTGGAAGGACGAAGAAGCCTCGACAACTAGTCATAACAAAGAAAAAATCACCATCAATGAAAATTCTTTTATTATGAAAGCATTCATGACAACTTCTTACAAAGTATTCAAAGGGAAGACTTTCCTTCCTTTTCAATCTAAACTATACTATCAAACTATTCTACTTTCTACTCTATCAATTTCTCTACTCCTCTGCTATCCTAACTCTGATCTAATTCTAATGAGATACAAATGAGGGGGGATGCCCCTTTTATAGCTAGCCAAGTCCAATGGACGGCTCAGATTACAATCGGCTAGATGGCCCATATCGTGCCACCTCAGCCCTAAACAAGATTCACCCTAAAAACCGCCACCAAGAGGGGTGGGGTAATAAATGAGCCATTAATGTCCATCACCCTTCTAAAAGATTCCAGCTTTGAAATGCGTTCACACTGCTCTTGATCTTCTTCTTGACATCGTTCTTCAACTTTGCTCGAGCTTCCATTCTTTTCTCCATCTTAAGTTTTGAAAACATTTCTTCTCTGTCACTAAGTCTCAACACTTAGCCATTTTCTTGCAACTTTTCTTCGTTCAAGGTTGAAATGTCATCTTGGATTATTTTCTTCATCACTTAAGTCATCACCGCTTGGTCTCGACATTCTCCTACAAAGCAAGCAAGGAGAAGAGCATTAGAACACTTCATAATAAAAAACTCAGCTTACTTACCTGATTTTCACGCTTTAACTTCCAAGGGTTCATCGTCTTCACTAGCCAACTTTGCGCTCAAATTCTTCATGCCTTAGCCAAATTTCCAACCCGTCTTGCATTTTGCTTGCCGCACTTCACTTTGATATTTCATCCAACTCAGACTCGAGAAAAATGCTTTCATCAAGAATCACCTAGGCGCTCAATTTCAAATTCATCCGCCAAGGCATTTTTAACACATTTTATTCCTTGCCTCAATTTTTTTTTTTTTTTTAAATTTCCCCTTAGGAAAATTCACCCTTTCAAGTGCCGACCAAATTCCCCATCTTAAACGCCTTGGCGAAGTGCAGAGGACTCTAAAATCAACTCCTTGTCAGAGATCTTAAATACCTAGAAGAAAATTTTCTTGAGTGTGTCGAATTCATGGGTACACAACGAACGGGTTCATTTAAATTTTGAATTTTGGAAAAAATAACTTTTAACAAATTTAATCCCATTCTTCACATCTGTGAACATTTCTTGTTGCTCTGACTTGAAAATATTTTATCCACCTCGCGAAGTAGGCACTCACTGACTTTTCCACTGGCAACTTCATTCATGCTTCTGAAAAATTTCACACTTCCAAGTCCAGGCGTGATTTTCCTAAGGAAGAAATTCTTTGTGCCTTAGAAAAAAAAATTTACTCACTTTGAATTTTTTTTCCTTGAAAAATTTTTTATCATTCTGCCCGTGGTGAGGAAATTTTATTTCAACTCACTTAGAAATTTTTTTCTTTTGAATGTCTTGGGCACATTTTACCTTTCATGAGGGATAAATATCTCTTTAAAACCCAACGCCTAGCATATTTCCATTCAAATTCCTAACGCCTTAGTCATTTTATGTCACCACCTTACCTTTACCATTTGGGCGCATTTCTCACTTGATGAGGAATTAACATCTTACATCTTTGACCTCTTGACTTTCTATCTCATGTTTGAGCGCATTTTTCCTAGGCTAGAGGATGAACTTCCAACGCTTAGTATTTTGTCTTTGCATGCCCTGGTTTGGGCGCATTTCACACCTCACGAAGGATGGAAATTTTGACTTTGACTTTCTCCTAACTTGCTTTGAATCATGGGCGCATTTCCTACCTTGAGGAGGATGGGCGCATATAGTTATCAACTTCAATATTTGGAGTATTTTCCCTTCAACCTCTTTGGGCGTACACATGACAAGGTGGACCCACCTCAAGGCGTTGGGATCTCTTCATATGCCACTTGTCCTTTGTCTTCATGCACACGCCTTGCATGGACACCTCTTTTGCATGGATATCTTTGCATGGAGACGTTTTGTCTTTATTCTCCACTTGTATGTATTCAACGCCTTTTACTTGCTTTTGACCTTTGAGCTTCTTTCCTTTTGTCTTCACATGCCCTGGTTTGGGCGCATTTGAGGGGGGTGAGAGGGATTTGAACATTTTCAACATCTTTGACTTCCTAGACTCCTCCAAGCATGGGCACATTTAGCAAGTACAAGAGAATGAACTTTTCACTTAGAACTTTTTGCTATCAACCTTCCTAGAGTGGGCGCATTTTGCCATAGGAGGAGGATGAAATTTGATACTTAGAAAATTTTTATGCTTGGCTCTTGTAGCTAGGCGCATTTCATATATGGTGAGGGATAAAACTTCTAACTTAGAAATTTTCTAACACCTTGTTCTTCCTTGGGTGCATATGGAGGGTGGTGAAGGATATTTCAAACTCTTGAAGATTTTCTTGGCTTCTAGCTGAGATGGGTGCATTTTCCTGGTGGTGCAGGATAAACTTATAACTTAGCTATTTTCCTTGTCTTCGCCAGCTTCTCCATGCCTTACTATAAATAGTAAGTCCTTTGATTTTCATACTTCAGAAGCTCACATTGATTTGAAATTTTGAACACTGGATCTTCACGACTCCGTCAGCCTGTTGACATTGTTATTCTGAGCTGGCCTGCTAAAAATAGCATATTTCTGAAGGTGGTTTACTATTTATAGTAACTGCCTGATTCTGATATCTCCACAACTTCGTTTGATTTGAAATTCGAATGACGTGTTCCTCACCACGTGGCTTGCCTGCTGACATCGGCCCCTGCTGCTGATTTACTATTTTTAGCCAATTTCTGGAATGCCCTACTGTAAATAGTAAGTGCTCCGTTTGCCTTCAAATTTTACCGATGGATAGCTTGAAAGATGCTGATCGCAGTGGGATACACCGGTTTTCGGAAATTCTGACCTTTTACGCCTCTTTTTGGGTCCCGAAGTTGGAAACCCTAATTGGACTTGCATGTATATCAAACGATCTCCGTGTGTTCTCGTTTCTGTTGCATTGCAATCAATTTGTGATTCTGAAGTGCTAGGAAGTGGCTGTATGAAAGCATTTGCTAAAAATAGTAAGTTGTTGAAGGAGTGATTATCCTGTTTTGCATGTCACATCATCGCGAAGCTCTCGAAAAACCCACAAGGAATCATCAGACATGCAAAGGAAACCCTGACATGCAAACCCTAAAAATAGCCTCTGAAGGCTGAACTCTGAAAGTCGTTATCTCACTTTGCATGTTATATCGTCACGAAGGTCTCAGAAAAACCCAAAAGGAATCCTCAGACATGCATTGAAAAACTCTTCATATAAACCCTAAAATTTGCTCTGGAAGCTGAACTGCTAAAAATAGTAAGTTGTCGATTTCAGCTCAAATTTTGCACGTGAGCAACTTGATGTATTCTGTATGTGGTGTGACTGTCGAAACTTCAAGAATGTTGACGGAATGCCCTGAACTACACACTTACTAAAAATAGTAAGTTGTCAGAATCTGATGAAATTTCAATGGAAACCTGCTGGAAGTACACTGATAGTAATGTTAGCCTCGGATTTCAATTCATTCACTTCGTTTGACCCAAGATTGACCAGGAAAGCACAAACCCTAATTTTCAGACTTGGCCAAATTTTACGTTTAAGCTAGCAAACGGGAACATCCCCAGAAGGCAGACATCAGAAAAGAGACAGACAGAGAGAGAGACAAAAACCAAAGCCAAAATACCATAATGGAGCAAAAATTAGGGGTCCCCATCTTGAATGGGGCGATGTGTGAAAAGGTCACAACACTCCGTTCTGCACAAGAGCTCTTGGAGAGCACTTTTCCAAATAAAATCATCTGCTAGGTTAAAATCATGGGCGCCCTTGGCCTCCAGGGGCGCTTTTGTTCCAAGACTTAGCCATTTTTCAAACTGGCTAAAATCACACTTAATCCCCGGCTGTAGGCTGCTAACTTGTCCTCTGACCTGACTGAGGTATGCAAAGGAAAGCTAACAGCGTCACGAACAGGATGAATATTTGAGATCACCAAAAAGACTATATTCAAGGCTCAAAAACCTTGGGCGCCTGTGGCCTCCAGGGGCGCTTTTGCTTTTTCCTTGAGATTTTGACCATGATTAGACCTTTATTTGACTCTTGATTCCGGCAATTCAGCAACTCAGATTAACCCGCTGACAAATTCGTTGCAAAGCCTAATCAAGTCTGAGACAAACATCCTAGGTATCATTTGGTTAGAAACCTTCATCTGGTCCCTCAAAAAGTTGGGCGCCCTTGGCTAAGAGGCACACGTTTTTCCTTCCAGTGTTAGTCATTTTTTATCTCCCTCGTTTCTCATTCAATCTCCCGTATCAGGTGCTAGACAAGTCTTTCGGACTGGCTGGTAGGCTCATCACGAACTTGACAATATTCTACAGAAGTCTTCTTCGAAGTGACAAATCTAGGCCTCTGAAATCTAGGGCGCCCCTGGCCTCTAAGGGCTCTTTTGCTCCAAAGTTAGAAAAATTTTGATGATTTTCATCCCAATGAAAAATCCCCTCCGAGACAAAGCACCTTTTTGAACTTATCTCGCCATAGATTCTTCATTTGAGCGTTTTAGGTTATATTCCGACACCTGGTCTTTGGCCATCTGCCATTGACGACCTCGGAGGTCCTAACTTTTCACCTGAAAAAAGCGAAAACTACCCACCAGACTTAAATTGAATCTGACTTCACCATTGTGATTGTGAAGTGAAATAAGCCAATCAAAACAATTTTCATTCAATTCTGACAAGTTTCAATTTTTAGGATTTTTGACCTAAAAGTAGGGTGTTGGAAACCATAATTTTCAATTTTTCCAAATTTTACCAATATCTTCTTGACATCAAGCTAACTCAAAGTCCATACTTGATTTTCCCAACAACCATGTTTTGACATCATTTTAACAAGGTTTAGACTCTTTTAAGCAAAATGCCTTAATGAAGCAAAAAAAATTGGTTTCAGTACAACAAGCTGCAAGTGAATAAAAATTAGTTTCAAAGGGTTTCATATTGATATTTTGATGTGGAATGTTGCTGTCATAATTATTCCAAGCTCTTCATAATTCAAATCTGAGCATATTTGTTATCCTAGGGTTTATATCTATTGTTCATGAGTAACCAATCATAAATCATCAATTATTTTGGTAAATACTATTCAGATCTATTGTTCATATTGCATTTGACAATGTATTCTATCCTATGTTACCGAGTTCTTCAAAAAAGGACCCCGTGCCCGCTCCCAGAGCGTTTGGGTACAGAAACGGCCTAGGGAGCGCTTGGGAGCGCCCAGCAGCCCCAGATTCTCTGTGGGTCCTTCTTGGGCGCTCCCAAGCACTCCCAGGCATTCCCAGGGCACTCCCAGGGTGCTGCCAAGCAGAAAATGTTAATTTGAATCATCCTTTTTTGTTGCAGTAGTTTGTGATCTGTTTTAGCTTGCGTTTCAAATTAATTTCAATAGTATTATTTCATGATTAGCTTCTTAAATGTTGCTTGTCAATTTAGTGGATTTATAAAATGTTTATTTCAGTATAAACATTGACATTAATCCAATATTGTAATAACTAGATTGATTATCGTCAGATCCCTATTATCATTGTAAGTTTGTAATTGTAATGATCTTCATTTGAATCGTGACTTTAGACATATATGATATATGACATAATATTGAAATTTTGAACTATCAATTGGCATTTATCTTTATCACTACCATTGATCAATGATTCAATGATGAATTGATGATTGATGATTGATGAAGTATACTATATCATACTATCAAATGTATTTACAATTTTGTATATTTTTAATTTTTTGCATACATATATATATACAGCCGTACCCAAATGTACCATATTTCAGGAAAAAAAATTCGTCGTACCAACGTACCCATGCCCAATCCCGTATGGTCAGAACCAGCAACTTAGATTCTATCATTATGAGGGTTTGATATGTGAATTCCAACCATTTCTTGTTGTGATCAGCATTTAGTTTAAATTCAATTTGCTGTTTCAATTTTATATTTGTTTCAAAATATAAAAAGAATACAAAAATTACATATTTCTGTATTAACCCCAATCTGGGACATTATATTTACATGCAAGGTGATATTTTAGGCAATTGATGCCCCATGTTATCCTCAAGACACATAATTGTGAACCACCATTCCTACCTCTATACCTGGTGTGCCATGCCTCTATGCAAGGTCCCTAATCTTGTCACCACTACAATTACTTGTGGATGTCATCTCTATTTGCAAAGTTGGAAACCATAGAAGAAATAAATAATCAACTTTGAACTTTAAAAATTGTAAATTCTAACTCTGAAAGAAAGAAGAAAAAGAACACAACAAAAATGAAAGTTAAAAAAAAAACCCAAATAAAAAAAGAATCAATTGATTTTTCTAATCAATTGAAGATCACTTGAAATGAGTCAAAACCAACTGAAAATCGATGCAATGAAGTCAAAGATTCCCTAGCCTATAGTCAAGGAATCAATTGCCTAAGTGAGTATATAGGCCATTAACATGTTAAATGCATACTATAGACCAAGTATTACTTGACTATAGGCCACTAACATGTTAAATGCAAGCTATAAGAATCATTTACCTAAGGGGTTCCAAGACTATACACAAATACACAAAAGTGAGCATATAGGCCACTAACATGTTAAATA
Source organism: Sequoia sempervirens (assembly GCA_007258455.2). Classification (NCBI taxonomy): domain Eukaryota; kingdom Viridiplantae; phylum Streptophyta; class Pinopsida; order Cupressales; family Cupressaceae; genus Sequoia; species Sequoia sempervirens. Next base: position 6,572 of record VDFB02282288.1, on the reverse strand, counting down.
CCAAAATACCTCAACAACAATTCAACAGCATTCCCACATAAAGTTTTAAAGCACTTAATGTCCCAACTTTTGTCGCAAGTGCATTTTCTTCTATGGCTCCTTAAGCACAAATAATAAGAATAAGAAATTTTTGTGATGTTTTCCTAGATTAACACCTTAGCAAGGCTTAAAATATTTATGGCTTTATTCTCATTTATGCTAAGAGGTAACACAGTAAATTTAAGAAAGAAGAGATGAAAGATATGTTCAATACATGATTACATCTGTGATTAAACTGAAACAAATAATAGGAATACATTCATATCAATGGTATATGAAGCGATAAGCTTCGATACTATTCACCTGGTTGATTATTGCAATATCTCTCGTGAAAATGTGAGGAAAAATGAGGCAATAAATGTGCCTACACATCCCAAAGTAAAGCCAGCTACAGCTCCAATAGTAACAAGAGATTGAAGTAATAATCGTGCCTATGTTCAATGAACAAAAATTGTTATTAAAGTATTGCCTATAGCATATAAATTTATAAATCATTTCATCCTATATTCAAAGGAAAATTCTCTAATTATATTTTTAAATGGTCATAAGACTCATCACAAGACAAATACATCTAGCAAATACAAAAAAAAAGGATAAAGTTTAAGGGCCATACAATTATTAACAACAAATAACTACATAAAAATCAATTGCTTTCTTGTACAATTTCTTTGCAAGGAATCCCTTTGTAATTCAGCTCTTGATGCCATACCCCTTTCATAAATTCCTTTTAGGCTGCTTTAATTTGAATTTCCTTTCCTCTCCTGAAATTTCTTCAAAAGTGTTCAAAAATAATAGCATAATAATAATATTTAAGTTTTCTTTTTAAAATTAAGTTACTAGGCCTAGCTTAAAATATTCTTATCAATCATTTCCCTAACTTTATCCCTTAGCCTACAAGAATAAAGAAATAGGCTACAGGTCCTCCCAATTATTTTAATTCTGAAAAGGGAACATGACAATATGCCTTTCAAACAATATATTTGCTTTATATATAACAATGGCAAGCAATCAAAGATGAAGAAAGTTATAATTAGCAAATTGAGGTTCCAGAGTAAAATTTGTGTTTAAAAAAAATTATTGCATCCCTTTGATGGTCATCTTTTTCAACAGAACCTCAAGTCCTAAAGCAGTAACCAACAGTATTTGACAATTATTTCAGCAAGAAACAATTTGCATAACAAGATTGGAAATCTTCAATAAAGAAATTAGTTTAGATGGCTTACAACAATTAAATTCTGCCATAACAATCATATTATCAACAGTAATTTTTACCACTAGTAATGAGCAGATTTTCAGAGCAGCAAGAATTTTCATCATCAAAACTCATATTTTTAAAAGCATGCCTAGTGTTTGAAGATGGAATGTCCCCATTAGAGTTACCTCAAGAAATAGACAATTATTATGAAAATAAAAAAATGATTGCACTGCCTGAAAATCAAATGTAAAATACAAGATCTAGATACCAATTGTTAAGACTCAATTTGACAATGCCAAATTTTGCTTGAGTCCCAGCTCCTTTATGCATTTATGCCTTGTTATTTGCCCATCATAGATAACTAATCTAAGAATTCTTTCTATAGATTTCCTTTTCTCAAAATTTCCTAACTATTGTTTTCCTTCATCCTTCATGTGCTTGTCATAAGTCAGAAGTTACCAAAATTCAGAAAAAGTAAATCTGGTGTTTTCTAGTCATTTTCCATTCATTCCACTACATTGCGGACTTTTGGTGTGAAATCAGATATCTCCTATTCTACCAATATCCTATATCCTATTCAGCATGAAATTCCCACATTATCCATCCCCTCCTCCTATTCCTTTCAATTCCCTTCATTCTGCCTCATTTGTGGATTTTTGAGCTGGATCTTAATATTTCTTCCATGTTTAGTTCTCCCCTCATCTCCCACAAAAGGCTCTTTTCACCCTTCATTCCTTTTTCTCCCTTCACTTCTTCTTTTATGGGATTCCCCAAGACATCTAGATATTTGAAGTTCGAACTCCTTCCAAATATCCACTTCCATCATCCACTTTTGCATCCTTTTTAACTCAAAGTGCTATGAAGCCTTTTCATTACTTATTCTTTCTTATGTGAACTTCATCATAACATCGAAATATCTTTCCTTCAACTTGGACATCCCATCCTAATGTCTAGTCCCGCACCTTTTCCTGCAACTTCTCCATTTTTTTTCATCCCTTCCTTTCACCCATTTTATGGAGTCGCTATGAACTTCAAGATATCCATTCATTTATCCACTCCCCAAATCTGGTGTGTAACTATAATCTTGCATCCTATTCACATGTCTTTTTCCTCATCAAATGTTTGCAACTCTTCCATGATATCTCTTGATCACTCCAACCACTCCAAAACCTACCTAACACTGCCATTAGTGCCTGATCTGACTCATACAACTGCTAGAATGACCTTTCCCGCCCAAAAAATCTTGCTCATCCCAAGGGTGCAAACCCAAGACTCAAAATCAATTGTGGATGATGAGGAGCATGTCTTGCCCCTACCATGATCAGATTGCAACACTCAAGCATAAAAAAACAAGCGTTGAAATGCAAACAAATAAATAAAATAAATAACAATATTAGCAATTGCAAGGGGCCGACCAAGGTTAAGGATTTAACTACCAGCGAATGGATGAAAGAGGCCAACTCAGGAAACAGGGAATTAATTACCAGCAAAGGGCCAACTAAGATTACTTAAAGCAGCACTGGGATTTAATAAAGTGGGCCGACCCTTGTAATTGTCAAAAGAGACATCTCCCTTGGGCAATCGCATCCCTTGGAGAAGTCATTCCTCTTCATGAAGAGGCATCAAGAACAAGGTATAAAAGAAAGAAATCTGAAGTGAGGAAGAAAGGAATGGATAGGGAGATGAAGGAGATTGGATATTATATGAAGAATCTGCATTCAGAAAAACAGCAGCCATTTGATTTAATAAGTGATTGGTATGCAACATGATTGAGTATATTGTTTAATATATAATCTCTTATGTATCTTTAATCTAGTTACTAATGAGAATTGCTAATCTATTTAGACTCTTTTAATTATTGATTTAATCTATTTGTTTCCCTACAAGCAATCATGCATGGATTGGCAAGGAAACATGATTGGGAGAGGCAGCAGACCGGTTCCCACAATATAAGTAGGCCACCCCATGTTGGATGGACAGGAGTTCCTACCACTTGTGGGCCAAGGGGTGTTATACCACACTCTTGGGCTTAATTGTGATGAACAGTCTCTAGGCGACCTATCGTGCTTTCCTCTCCAATCCCTACTATGGTTGGTTATTGGAAATGATACTATAGATTAGATTCAATTAGGTGATGTTATTTATCTTAATTGTTCATTTACTCTTAAGTTCCATAGCTTTTATATGATCTAATTTTAGAATACTATTTGTAAAACAAATTATATTGTTAGAATAATTACTTTTGGGAAAAATCAGGTATATCCCCAAACGCAGGCATTACAGAGCACACTTGCTCCGTACATAGCATTAATGACATCCGATCATGAGTTGAATTTCCGCAAGGTTTCAACAACCAAACCAAGTGCTATAAATACCAATTCTTTTCTCATTCAAAACATCAATTATTTCTTCATTTCCACATGATTGCAATGCCAAGAAAAATCTAGAATTTCAATCCCTCCATGTCCAGTTGCCATTAGAGTAGCTCATCTTGCAAATCACGAAGAGGTAGGTATCCCATAGAAGATATTTGTAACTAGATGTCTCCTTGGCCAATTGAGGATCTTCAGGAAGACTCTTAAGTGAAAAAGTGTGACAAGTTCTTACTAGCTTGGAATTTTCTCTCACCTCATTTGCTGGTGTGAATATAATAAGTATTTGATAAGTGTCACAGCAGTGTAATGAATTGAAGATATTATTTGTAATTGTCATTTTCTTATTGCACATGGATTTTTAAAAGTTTTAAGAAAGATGTTTAAGCACGATCAATAATTAATATCATATCTCTTTTGTCATTTCTATGTCTTGTGTGTTTTGGTCAATTTTGACTCTGTCACCCACTAAGGCACCGGTCCTAGAAGTGTTGACCCTCGATGCACCTTGAACTAAAACTCATCTTTAACCAATATTTTAGGAGTAGGAAGCAAGTTACATGCACTACATGATTCAATAATATACTCAAGGAAAATATATGAAGTTATCCAAAACATTTTTCATCTAAAAGAATCACATCCTACATATCTCCATCAACTTAATAGAGGTCATATGTGCAATAGGTTAGTCCTAGTCTAGTGACAAATTTTGACATATGGCATACATCTAGAACTACAGTTAGTTTATTTGCATATCTCCAGTTGCAATTAAATCTTGCTAAAGATCTCCTCTAGGAACACCCTCTTGGTGTAACAACCCGACCCTTCGGTAAAGTAAAATTTCCATAATTTACATCCTACAAGTAAGTAAACATGTTAACATGACATTGCAATAATTTTTTTTCCTTTTCTTTATTGATAAAACATGAACAAGTTGTCACATCAATTTACAATAAAGTTTCCATTTCAATATAATAACTTCACAAGTACATGAAACAAGAATACATACCTTAACTAACATAGCTCCAATGAGCTTTAGAACAAATAGTAGTAAGATGGTCCAGGTTCCTTTCCTTTCAAATCTTGGTACATCGGCCGCTTACTGTGGAGGAGAAACATCACTCGAGCGCTTTTCCACCAACCATGGACTTATAATGCGGTCCCACGCACATCCATTATTCAATAGATGGCCCTCCCTTCGTCAAAGAGATTGGTAGGGTATCCTTTAATGATTACCAACTGAGCATAGTGTTGTGTCCTACACAACTAGAACCTTGCTATTTCACAATCTCGAACTAGTACAAGGATCACAATGAACTGATAGTGTAGTCTCAACTATCTCACACCTAGGTGGATTATGCATTTTGTTTCACTACTTTGTGAAGTATTCTCATTAGGTACTTGAATGAAAATCAGCTATCATAAACCTTTATAGGGCCGATTTGACTAGGAGCTATCTTACCTCTACGTGTGAATTATGTTCTTCAATGGTATTCGGTCACCCCAGACTACCTACAACAATCTATCTAAGAAACGAAACAGTCTACAAGTGTCTTGTATCATACCTCCTAATCAGGAAATCTTTATCCTAGGAGTACTTAGCTTGTCTCAATTAACCTAATAACTTAAGCTAAAAGACCTTACTTGATTCTGTCTTCATTTCGATCCTATTAGATAATAACTATATCATCGTATTCTCCTTATATGGAGATCATACAAAACATGCAATTTTCATTCTAAATGCATTTTAAATATTTTCTTATCTCTTTCACATAATTTCCCTTTTATGCTTAACAAATAAACCTTTTCCTTAAATTCTTTCACATAAATCCCCTTTACACAAATTCCCTTTTATGCATAACATAAAAACATTTTCCTTGAAAATTCCTTTCCCCTACAACTAAATTGCATTTAGGAATTAACTTACAAACTTTGCACACCTAGCAAATACAAAGAAATAGAAACACAACAATCAGGTTCAAAAGTGTAAAATGATGAAGATTTCATGCCTATTTATAAGCTTTCTCTCCAATACGCACTTCTAGTCCTTCTTTCAATAAAGTCCACAGTATTCAATGACTTCTCACTAAAACAAACTTTTCAAATGCTGCTTACTCACTCCAAATGGACTCTCAATAATGTATACTCAGTCAAAGTGGACTCTCAAATGAATACTCACTCAGCTATAATGGAATTATACACAGATTGTGGTAATTTACTTGTAAATCTTGTGTCTTTTTCACTCAGAAAATAGAGTATGACTTCAGAAATATGAAATGGATAAACAAAGCTCAGAGTAATATGAAACTTGGATTCAACAAAGAGTAGAATAAATAATAATAAGGTGTCTATTTATAAAGCCTAAAACCCAACGATTTCCACCATTGCAGGCATGAGAAATGACAACACTATGTTTTGAAAAGTTCAATGAGAAGAATGGCGGGTTTCTAACCTCTTACTCATCATTTTAAGAAGTGATTCAACCTCAGTTTTAGCCAGCAAAACAAGAAAACTTCAACTTTGCACATGGCTTAAAGGAGAAAATCGACACCTACAGGAACTCACAAAAATGGCGCCAACAAGGAAATGAGTCATCTTTCAAAGAATTGGTCTTGGCAATATTCATAACACCTCATCTTTTCACAGGCTGCGTCGCCCCTATTCCTCAGCAAGTTTGAAATTTTCTCTAGGTGAAGCGCTCTCGCGTGTTCTTCCAGTGCCATATTTCTCACAAGAAAACTCTTTAAATAGTTTAGAACAAATATTTTGCTCTTTATAAAAGCTTATCATTTACTTTCATATGTTTCGATTTCTTTTTGATAAAAAATGATTTAATTTCTTCCAAATGAGAATAGCCCGATTCTCTTATATTTGGCTGAAGACATTTATTATTTCTCTATAGTTTAACTTTAATATTTACTCCAAGTAAAATATAATCTTTTAATTTTCACTTTAGAGATTTAAAA
>VDFB02282287.1:0-53509 GCA_007258455.2 Sequoia sempervirens | reverse complement strand
TTTTATAAGAGAATAGGCATATTTGGGCTTTTTGAATGTAGTGGAAAGGTCCATTTGAGCCAAAAATGCTCTTGCAAAAAGTTGTTCGCCAGATCTGAGCTTCAAACCCTTGTTTACTACTATGTCATATGGTGGCCAAATTGAGGGAAACAAAAGCCAAATCTAACTTTCTCGATCCTCTTGGATGCAATGCAATCACTAGATCTCACCAAAAACACATGAAAATATAAGATTAATAGATCTTCATAATTATTTTATGATTCTCCAAAGTCCAAATCAAATAAAACATAAGAGAAGAGCATACAAGAATTTACAAGATCATACAAAAAACTTCAATCTCTTAATCAAGAATCCAAGTACACAAAAATCTCAAAATATAAGCTTTGATACCATGTTAGAAATTTGAAATAGATTAAATAACCAAGATCTTCTATGAGAGATAAGCTATAAAACTGTAAATAAAATAACACAAGTATAGACCCAAGATTCCAAGATTACATTAGGAGCTCAAAGAAAATTTGTAGAATAATGACAGCATGCATCAAGGTGCATGTATGCCAAATTATGCAACAATCTAAGAGAATGAATGAATATACAAGCTAGGTAGTGAGTTTATATAGAACTAAGGACATGATATTGGTGGCAAATCCAACCAATAGGAATTAACCACCAAAAGTGGATATGGACCACCAAAAGTGGAAAGTGTTCCACCCTTTAAGGAAGAGGACACCACATCACTTATCTCCTAGTTATTAAATAATAAAATCACTTTATTATCCTAAGCAAGCTTAATAGAAATGTAGGAAAAACCTAAGACTAAGGGGGAAAAAAATAACCCACTAGGAAAGTAAAAACCTACACCAACAAGTCTCTTTGAACCACTAACCTTTTGCAAAATTTTCTCCATTGAGGGGAGAGGATAATGATCCTTTAGAGAGGCTCTATTAAGGTCTCAAAATTCCACACAAAGCCTTATTTTCCCATTCTTCTTTGTAATGAGAACCAAGTTTTCTACCCATGAAGAATGTTTGATGGGAAATATTATCCCAACCTTTATTAATTTAGCCAACTCATTTTTCAACAAAGGCTCAATTTGAGAGTTGATAGGTCCCTATTTTTGTCTAACAAGCCTAGTATCTAGGTCTAAATTAATGGTACGATGAGCCAAATTAGGTTTAAAACCTTTAAATATTGAGAGGTCAATGCCATCACATCACCATAAATTTAGCAAAGCTTAATGATGTTTGATTGTCAAACTCAGAACATACCTTTCCCAACTTCAAATATTTTCCTTTTGCAATCATGACTGGATTGTAGTCACACTTCTATGTAGTTAGGTTCACTTGGTTCTATCTAATATGATTGTCTAAATTAAAAATTCCCTTGAGGGTGATGAGATTCTTTGGAAACTTATTTTTGTATTCAAACCAATGAAATATTTTTGTGATGAATTGAATTGGTATGCGAATAAAAATCAGTGTGGGTGGAAAAAATATCAAATGCTATATACATCATTATATTCTAGATGAATTTTCCATACATCCAAATTCCTAAATAAAGTCTTTGGAATGAAGACAAGTGTCAACATAATTATAAGTTCTGATCAGAAGTGAGCAAAATTTATTGTGACTTGTTAGTGGATATTGATAATGATTAAGGTAAAAAAAGCCATTTAATTATCTATATTTTCAATGCTTTGAAGTACTCTACCTAAAGCCAGATGTCAATCCAAACAACATTTGTAATGTCTCTCCCATGTGCTAATGAAGTGCGAATGCATTAATTGGCTCACCTTTCAATTAAATTTAATTATTCTTCAAACAAAATTAAATTTAAAACATGTAAATCGAGGTAAGATAACAAGATGAAGATTCTTTCTCAAATTATGCAATATCTTTTGTATTAAATGTTTTAACTATTGGCTCATGCTTCACCATAGTGGGATGTAGAACCAATTTTTTTTATAAATTAAGCTGGCATTACTGATGAAGTTCATCATAATCTTGATTAAATCTCTGGTTTGAAAATTGTTATGGAATTGGATATACCAATTTGTCTAACCAATCCTCGATGACAATTATCCTTCCTAGGAGCAATTAATAGCCAAATACTTACACCAATTTCCAAGTTATGCAACAAATCGACTATATTCTTTATCAAGATGGTGTTGGACTTCAAATTTGTAGAAGCTGCAGATAGATATTGGGTGAACATCGATATTTTTTCACGATTTGTGGCTTCTTTACTAGAAATTGTAGCTCCATATGTGATGTGTTGTTTTTGTGGAGTCTAATAGTTCAAGAGGATTATCTAGGAGGCCTAGGAGATATTTTACAACTAATACTATTTTTTGGCAAAAAAATATATGCCTCCTCTTAAAACAAATTAACAATTTATTGATCATTATCAAAGAATTTATAGATTGTCTAATTATGTAGAACAACAAGCCTAACAATGAGCTTGATATGATGTTCCTTATTTTTTGTAATATTAGTGGGTATCTCAAATTATACTCCAACTACCACAAGTCTATCAACATGTTTATTTTTTCCTCTAGGCATGATATGGATGTTGAATGCTTCAAATCCTTCTATCAGTTCTCATACCCAATGTTTATAAGACTTTAGAAGATTATTTTTGGTTATGTTCTAGGCTCTAATTTGATGCACAACTAGCTTGCTATCACCAAAGGCTTGTAGAGACTTGACTCATCTCCTTTACAAAAGCTAAAGGCCTTGAACTAGGGCTTCTAATTCAACCACATTATTCATGCAACTAAATTGAAGTGTAAATGAGAAGTAATAATTCTCCTTTATGGGAGATACCAACATCACCCTAGCACCAACACCATTCTTACTTCTTGAGCCATCAAAAATAATTGTCACAAGCCTTTTGAATCTTCGTGAAACTTCATTAGATTAGGTATAGAAGCATCTCACTATTAATGCAATATGTTACTAGGCCCTTTTCCTCTACCTCAGTATAGGGATCAAATTGAAATTATTTTCCTCATTCATCTAGAAAAAATTAGGTACCTCCTCCAGAGTAGTTGTAGACTCATGAACAATATGCTCCTCTCCTTGATCATGCACACAATTCATATTAATGGGGCTAGGAGTATAGGGATCAATATAATTTTTAGTAACTGGATCTACCTCTATGGTCACTTTAGTATCAAATCTTATTCTAAATAGCATGTGGGACCAATCAAAAGATAGGTACCCAATAATTTTGGCACTAAACTCCCTAGATAAGAGAATGGCTAAGGCAAGGAGGTCTGCTATTGATATATCTTGCAATACAATGCAACTATGGTATACATGCAAGGTTAATTAGAAATATTTGATGATCCCCGTTATCTTGATAACAATATCATCCAATTGCACAACTCCCTTAGATATTGGTCCATATTTAATGATAAGAAGATCAACTACCTTCTTGGGCATAACAAAGCTTTTACCTCTAGATTCTATAATAAAATTATGGACTAGATGATCTTCTATGATTAAAGACATATAAAAGGTGGGTGGCTTTCCAATATTACTTGAATTCTCCTCTTTTTTTAAGTTGCACTAGGTTGCAATTGTTGATTATTTTTATGATACACCACCTTATTGATTAGGTCCCTCAAAGACCTCTTGCAATAAGTCCCTTTTAGATGGAATGGAAAAATCTTCCTACATTGTGAAATTTAGGTTAGCATTCTTGATTTGATCCATAATATTGAAATGGGGTTGACTAACCTTAGAGGAAACTTTTGGAACAACAAGATCAAACTTTGTTGATTGATTGGTTTGAGGTTTATCTCGTGTCTTGTTACCCTTACCAATAGTTAGTTTTGATTGTAACACAGTTGTATTACATATTGTTCCTACTCGTGTAACAAATTGGGATAGTTGGGAAGTCGATACTTAACCAATTGTGGGAGATATTACTCTCTCTATTGCTCTTTTCTTTGATCTTGTGTTCTAGGAAACTACATTAACATGCAACTAATTTACACCATAGAAGTCGGATTCATACCAATTAACCAACATAATGTATCCTAGAATGTGATCTCATATGGTAGTAGTTTCTTGATTTGCATTAGATTGTTGTCTCAAGGTTGATGGTTCAGTTTGAACCATTAAATTTTACACAAATTCTCCATTTTGGCATGCATTATGGTTGTGACTGATTACATGGGTAACACCATTAATTTTTTGAGAAAGGTTGTTATGGACTCAAAAAAGAGCTTTTGATGTGATTGTAATAGTAGGATTAATAGTATTCAAGGCCTTGTCATAATTCCATTGATTATGCCCCTAATATGAGAACCTATTTTGTTAGTATTTTTGATTTTTGAGGCTAATAAGGTCTACTACTTTGAGCTTGTTACCTCGTCACAACAACTAATTCATTACCAAAATTTTGTAGTGAGGTTTTAACCTCATGCAAAGTTCATTTGAAGGTGTGACAAAATTATATGTTTGATTGGTTGATGCAATGGGAATAAGAGTTAATGTGGCCTATTGGGTTGGAAATTTTGAGAATAGAGGCATTGACAGCCTTGTGGCTATTTTCCCAACTTGTATTAAACAATTTTCTACCTTGATGGAAATGTCATATGCATCTAGTAAGGTTGTCCCTCACATAGATTGTATCATCATTACTATATTTTTGTCAAGAGACTTTAGATAATACAAAAATGTGTGGTTGGGAGATGGTTTTATTAAGGAAGGGATTCAATCCTAGGTATTTTAGAATATGAAGTTAAAGTCTCCTGTGAATTCATGGGGATCTCTCTTTATTGTTGTCAAATGCTCCATAAGTGATAAGTGATCACTTTTTTCTTCAAATTATTCACATATATTTTCACCTAACTCATCCCAATTGTGAATAGACTTAGGCCTAGGACCCTTGTACCATTGTAGGGATTTTCCTTTCAAGGATGTGGCTAATAGTCTCACAACAACATTGTCCTTTGTGATACTATAGATAGAGAAAATATTAGCAATATCTTGAATGTGAGATAAGGAAATATTTTCAAGGAATTCGTTGGTATGTCATCCCTTAATTATGCTAACACAAGAGGGATACCACCATTAAAGTTGCCAAACACTTTATTTTTAGGGGAAACTATTTGAAACAATGTTATGTTTATCTAGATAGTACACTCCCTATGTTGTGGTATTATACTAAATGGAGGTACAAATAGAGCCCTAGGAGATGGTGTTACAAATCTTCTATATCTTCTCCTTGGTGGAGATGAATATTACATGTGTTCTTGAAGTAAAAAATGATAACTTAGTGAATTCAAAGTTATCTCTTGAAGATGTTTTGGTATGAATCCATGGCATAAAAATTGATATATGATCTAGAACTAAGATTTGTATATTTAGCCAAAAAAGTTTGCAGGTACTTGTGGGATACCTTTTTAAGGCTAAATACATTGACATAAGCACCAAATTCTTAGAAGGATGAGGTAAAGTTCACTAAAATTGGTCCCATCAGGCATGCTAGAAACTGTTGTCACTTGAAATATCACCCTTGTTGAGCCTATTGTTTAAAAATTCTTGGAAAACATGGGACAAATCTCAAGGTGTGGGATCCTTGCAACTAAGATTAGACCTCTAGGAAGGTTGACTTCGTCTCTAATCTAGATGTAGAAGTGTTGATCCAACTCAACACTTAACAACCCTAAGATAGTCCTATTTTATCAACTTACAAGAAAAAAGGGGGAGAGAATACAAAAAATTAAAGGGGTGGTGATGCACCAAGATCATAATGATATTTCTTCCTACTTATTACAACATAAAGAAGCAACAAAAATGCCAAAATGATTCACACAATCTTTTTTCCTATTGGTTCTTGACATTTATATGAAGGTTGGAGTTTAAAAGATACTAAGAAGGAAATAAATTATCCATAGTTATCCTTTCCAATGAGTTTAACACAACATATAACATACAATAACAATGAAAATTGATTAAAAAATGAAGGTAAAATGTTTTACACAACAAATTAGAAGCGAAGAAAGGTGGAATAGACAAATTTTCATTGATCAAAGGCTTGAAGCCTATTATAGTAGCGGAGATGCAAAATGCATAATTCTCTATAAAGAACTAAGGGAAGAACCCTTCATAATGAGGCTTAATAGAATTTTATTCTTCTACTAGATGTTAAAAAGATAGAACAAATGACATAGAAGAAATCCTATCCACAACCCTTCTATAGAAATCTACACAAAAATCTTTGATTGTAGTGTGAAAATACCTAAAAAATACTCTTGCCATACTTGCATTGATGAATCATGGGTTGTGTGTAGATAAAATCCCATGAAATCCACTACAAATATAATCCAAAGATGGTCACTTGATAGAAAGGAGCTTTGTAACTCTATAAATGCAAATGGTATCACAATCCTTAAAATTCATGAAAATAAATTAAAATCCCTTCTAGAGACTTCATGGATTAAAATTTTATAGTTGGGAGAATCATTGTAACATTAATGGAGCCTTCCTAGGTGTTCTATTTATGAATTGACCCTTTAGGAAATTTGACCCTCATTTGAACATGTAATTTTGTTATCATTTTAGCTAGAAGGCAGAAATTAGGTTGGGTCATGGATGCATCCTATCATCTCTCAAGGTTCTACAACATCCCTCTATTTCTTTTTTATCTTTATCAATTCCTCATTTCTACTCTTTGTAGGACTTTGTACTTCATTTGGATGTGGCACGAAAATTCCATCTATTAGGACATATTCAGACACTTACAAATTCCCCACAAGGTCCTTTCAATCCTAAAAGCACTACCCTTTGCTTTCATTCCTTTTTAGAACCTCCAAACTCTCATTCGATACTACAAAAATTTGATGCCCACTTCAATATGTCACTTTGCACAAAAATAGTTAACGTCAAGTTGGGAATCTCCATAAGGCTCATGCAAAAGATCCATTAGCATCTAGAACTTACCTACTTCTTTCTTCTATCTAGTTCAGTTGTAAAGTTTTGATGATGACATCATGATGTGAAGGATTGGTTGTAGGTATGATGATGTCATGATGACATCATTGAGGGTGAATGACATTAGAAATGGCTATGGTGAGGGTAGCATGAGAAGGGAAGGTAGATAAATAAAGTGTGGATATGTGAAAGGATTCAATTAGACTAGATAAAAATATTTTGAAATGAGGAAGTTTAGATGAAAAAGCCTACAAAAGGTGATTTGGTTGTGATATGGTGGGAAATCGGGCTTCATCGATACCATGTGGGAATTCAACTAGAAAATAAACTATTAAATGATGTTTAATTAAGTAGGAAATCCCCACAAATCCACTTGGCCATTAAATTCTAGCAAATGAAAAAAATTGGTCACTATCAAGTGCATGCAAAAAGTCCATCGACATTTGGAACTATGGGAAGTTCGCTTTCATCCACTCATAAAATCTATACTTAGTTGAATTCATGATTCATCGGGTCAAATGTGAGAACCTAACCAACATCAGGCCCATGTAAGCAAGGAACCTACATTTGAACTACAAATTTAGACCTTCGATTTAATTCACTTGGGAATTCCCACAAAACCAATTGACCAAAAAGTCCTTGCAAACCTTTAATTTATGGGAATTTTACCTCCATCAGGCCTTTGTGAGAAGTTGGATGACATCTGCATTTGGGTAACTAATTAAGGAACAAGCAAAGGAATACAACTAGAAGCATAAAATTAAAAAGTATGGCCTAGATAAGATTTCTCAAATTGGTTATAACTGATGGGTCATTAGTTGGGCATGGAATGTCAACATAACACAAATCTCTCTTCATCACCATTGGTTCAATTTGAAGAAAGATTGCTTTGTAGTCTTTAAAAGTGTTATTCTTGCACATGGAGCCCAAATTGACTAGTCTGTCCTTCTCAAGGATAAATATATGTTCAAAGCTTTGCAAATTCAATTAAACACCCTCCCCACTATCGGTTATAGATGAAAGATTATTGAAGGATTTCAACTTCTCCTATGAAGAGATTGCAAGTGTCAAAGATAGTGATTTGCCACCTCTCAACTAGCTATTGACTTCTCTATTCAACCAAGTTCAATTTGTGGATATGGTTTTTGGGGTTTAAAGCTTGGTCTTCAAGCTTTGTTTTGGTTTGAATTTGTATATTTTTCACTTCAAATTTTGTATTCCTTGCTTATGTTTATGTTGAAAATATGTTATCTATTATGTTTCAATTTTTTTACTCTCTATTTCTACATCTGCTTATGCCAGACTCTATAACTCCAAAATTTTAATCAATATATTATAGGGTGCTTCCCTTTTATAAAAAAAGACAAATCAAGGTTATTGTTACACATAAGAAAATGAAATGAATTATTTATAACAAGCAATCTTAAAGATCGCCACTAATTATCTAATATTTTTTATATTCTTTTGAGGAACTTTTTATTTCATAACATTACTAGATTTGACATTATCTAAATCTACAATTAACTTATATTTTTCACGTTTATATTAACTCCTAGTAACTACTATCCTATATAAATCTTTGAGGTTGAATTATATGTTTGATTTTTCTAAGACTACCTACTAGTCTTCCATACGTTGAAAAACATATGAAACCCACCACTAACTTGAACTCAATATTGTTCTTCATAATTTTTTTCTTTAAACATTCATACTAATAAATTTACATATATGTAAATACAATACCTTATATAATATCTTCTAAAACAAATCATTTAAAAATAAGACAAAGATTACCTCGCCCTCATTTTAAATATATGATTTTTTACCTTTGTTAAATCCAAATCACCCAACAAAATTGAGCCATTTTTTTTTTTTATACTGAATCTAGATAACAACCATAAAAAACTTTGGTACTCTAACCCTCCTTAATAGTTCAAAAATACCTCCTATGCTATCTCCCTAGGTAATGGGCCCAAATGTAAAGTAAGCCTTAATCTCAACTTGATTCAGAGTGGTTGAATATGACCTAGATGTGCCAAAAACATGACAAGTGGGAATCCCAAAATCAAGCTTTGTTTCCCCACTTTCCTTCCTAGGTGGCCCCTTCAACAAATAAATTTTATACAACTACTTTAACTAACATTAACGAATGATATTCAAAGCCAAAATGGTCTCTTATGCATGACCAACAAGTCACAATGTTATAAATAGTATTAAAAAAAACAAAAGAAAAAAGTTGAAGCCTTCACTCAAACATACAAAATCTGTGGATTTGGACACACATAATTATTGCATGTGATTTTGATTTGTCTTGAAAATGACTTTCATTGTAGCTCAAATGAAAGGATTATCCACAATATTAAATAATTTGTTGGTTATTTTTTAAAATTATTTTTCAAGTTTACATTAAAATTTAGCAAAACATTTTTAATTAATATATATTTCTATAGCAAATTTATTTCACTTTTTAACAATACATATATTTATTATTAATATAAATATCTTAAATATGATATTAATAAAAATCTATATCCCATCACTTATTTTTATATAATTTATTTCTTATTTTTATATAATTTATTTTAAGAAATATTATTCATTTTGATATTTATATAAATAATATTTTATTTTTAAAATTTTATTTATTAAATATATAGACACATAAATTTTAATTCAAAATTATTTGTTTTTATTTGAAATTTTATTTTTATAATAAATTTGTACGTAACTTTTAATTTTATTTTTTAAAAATCATCCTTAATAATTTGAATAATTCTTTTGTTTATATTTACTTTGAAAAATATAATAAATTTTATATATTTCTATGTTATTTTTAATAATTTTATATTTAATTAATTTTGTAATTTTAATTTTTTATGTCATATATATTTTAGTTTACATATACACAATCACAACATGGCATTCCATGTCTTAAGACTATCATTATAAAATTCTTCTTAAGATAATTATTTATACATACGTACATTTAAAACACTTCAATGCCACATTATATTACTTCAATATTTTCGCTACTTTACATTTCTTTTGTTGGGGATTCTTACTTTTTAGCCTTCAATGCCACTTTGAAATATATTAATTACTCCAACATTTTCTCTAGTTTACTTTTATTTTTAATTATGTTAGACATAATTATAATGTTAATAAGAGGTAGATTATAATAATTTGAGTGTATATTTTATTAAATAGTGTTTTTAATTTATTTTTGTTTATTAATAGATTGAAGTTTATATATATGATATTTAATGTATTAATTTACGTGATAATTTATTAAATTTAATTGTATAGTTTCAATTTTTTAGTTCATATTTTATGAGTAATGGTATATAAAAAATTATTTCATAATTACAAATGAAGTATGAGAATTTCTTCAAGCCTCATTTATCAATAAGTAAACACTCAATCTAAGATAATTAAATAATTACAATTAGTAAGCACACATTTAACCTAGATTAAATTATCTAGATCAATAAATGAACAATAATAAATATGACGATTAAGGTGATTAAGGTGATAAATTAGGATACTAAGCTCTTGAATTGATGATAGAAATATGATGTTAATGATGTGCATAACTAAATTACCACTATTTAGAAACTTATACCCTTGTTATGCCAATTGTACTAGACACTATGTAGACCTATAAAACTTTTTGGTTCACTTATAGGTGTCACCAATTCGATCCTAAGTGATGTGCCCTTGTCCTAATGTGCAAGCATGAAATATGTTATGCAAGAGTGACCTAACATAATTTTCCTTAGAAAATCAATTTGCATTTTCCTCCTTGGTCACTAAATGTGATCAGAGTGATGTTTACAAAAATATTTAAAATATTATGATTCTTGCAAGCAACTTAAGAAATAAATATATGCTCTAATGATTTCTCTTTGATGTTGTTTATTCCTATTATGTGAATTAATTACACTTTAATTATCTTTAATTACTATGACAACAATATGTCACATAAATATATGCTAATTTTGCTCATAATGACTAGTAGGAAGGGGTAGGTGCTATGTACCTAGGGATATGATATTATAATGTATATAGGTGAATGGAGATGCTAACATGCACCACACATCCCTTAAGTTAGTTATATTAGGTCATGAATTATGTTAGGTAATTATGAAGTCTATGTTAGTTTGATTAGTTTACCCCTCCATTATGTTATTAGGAGAAATTCTATATAAAGAAGGTGAATATCATTGTAAGGGGATGCGATGTCTATGACATTAATGTTTAGGATCTCTTGGAAAAATAGCTTGAAGTGATTCCTTCCATAAGGATTATTTTATAATGTTACCATAAATCAAGGGTTTATTCTATATGTACATATATTAAATATTAAGGCATCTTGACCCATTAACATCTTGCATAATATGTGTGATACATCTTCTACATTATCTTGTTGTCATTACTATATGGGTGGATATTATCACCAAAATATTTGGAATTTAACTTTTAAATATTAAATTTGAAGTTTATTCCTACATGACATAAGATTGATCCCAAGTGGCATGGAAATGAATATGAGAAAAACATGATAATCTCAAGGTAGGGGTGAATGTATTAGAGCGGTGAGTAAATTTAGATTCAATAATGAGGGATGAATGATTAATGTACATGAATAAATGTGAGAGGAAATAGTGATGGATAGGGGTTGGATATAATCCAAACCTAACACAAGAGTGTGGTACTTGTCAATAAACTAAATAGAAAATTATATATATCACTATTACAATAAAAGAACACAATGTAAAAAGTGATATTTTTAAAATTCTAATATTAAAGAATCAAAAACAAATCTAAATAAATTTAACATAAACGAAGAAAGAATACAACCATCTTAAACTTATAAAATTATTATATAAAAAGTAATTAAAATTTTTGAATTATACAAATATGTTATAAATTGTTCATGTCTCTAGTAAAAAGAATCCACAAAAATATAGTATTTATATTTGAACTTTTTTAATATCATAAAATAGATTATATTAATAAAAATGGTTTTCTAATTCAATCAACCATTCAAGTTTTGAATAGAACTATAATTAATAAATTTTAAATCAAACTAAAACTAATAATTTTTAAATCAACCTATAAAACTTATGTGTATAACAAATTCGTAAACCATAATAAAATTTAGAGCATGTACAAATAATGTTAAATAATTTTTAGTGTCATTTAATTTATACATTGTTACTTATATAACTAAGAAAAAACTTACTTCCATAGCTTACCATGGCCTCAAATTGGCTCATTCAAAAGGGTTCAAAAGAATTTGGCTTGAAGGAGACTCTTTAATATCATAAACTATCTCAAAGAATTTCAACCTTCTTCTTGGTCTATTGAGCATTTAATAAGGGACTCCATAGCTATTCTTAAGTCCTTCGATGCTTACTTTATATCCCATATTTACCGAGAGGGTAATAGGGTTATCGACCTCCTTGCTAACTTAGGGGTGATAAGGGTGCCTAGGGAATGGGGGTCTTTTGGTGTGCTTCCATTCGATGTTCCAAACATCATTTCTCATGAATGTCAATAGCCTTGTAATGATGGTTACTTTTATGATTATGGGGTGGTGTCTCTCCTGTAATGTTATTTGTATGATTCCCAAGGACTATGGCAAGCTTGACCTCATGCGATCGTTCTAGACTATGATTACTACTTGTCTTGTCAAGTGGCAACTTACATAGTTTTTGGGTGTTTTGGACCATTTTCTTCCATTTTTGGTGGGGTTCTATGGTTATCTTGTTTCTGGTGCTTCATCTGTGTTGGTGCATTTTGGAGTACTTTGTGCTTTGCTATCTGGTGAATATTGGGGGGGGGGGAAGAGTTAGGTTGAGCTTGCATATTGCGATGATACTAAAAACAACAAGAGGGTGTGGAGAATTCTTACGCAAGGTGGTGTCACCCAGTATAAAAAAATTCCCTCATGGGTTTGATTCTCATATTTCCAAGGTGTTTGTGGCAGGGTGGAAGAACAAGGTTTTGGCCGTGAATGGTGTCGAGATTGGTATTTATGAAGATTTCATTGGCATGATTTCTGTTTTGTCCACTAAGGGTAGAAAGTTTTATAGGGACAAGAAAACTTTTGATGTTATTTTTAATGTCTTCTTTGAAGACAATGAGAGGGATGCTATGGTGAGAATGTCTTGCGATGGTTATGCTGGAAATTCTATCAAAGCTATCTGGGCTAAGATGGCTGAAAAAATCATGAGGTATTTCACTCCTGATGGGTGGTTTACCTCTCTGTTTGGGTATCATTTTATGCTTCTTAACCATTTTAGGCATAAGAAAATAATCTCTTTCCCATTTTATTTATTGGCTTCATTAGAAAATGGTGTTAAAAAGGTTAGAAAAAACCCTCGAGCCCCTATTCTTCATGAAGGTTTTATTATGCTAACCATGGAATATGCAAAGTTTTTTTTTGTTCATTCTTGAAGACCGGCCATGGTAAGGATGTGGAGTCTGGGTATGATACTGGCACAAGTGATGAGGATGCTCAGGTGGGTGATGAGAATAATGTTGAGCCCTCAATGGAGGTGTTTTTGAACCCCCCAATGGAGCTTTGGAAAGATAAGAAGACCCAAAATAATAATCCTCAACCATCCCAATTGGAGGATTCACATACTGGTAGTGAAGATGAGGAGTATACCCCTCCCCTTATTAATAATAAGAGAAAGGTAGCTAAGGGGACCTGCACAGGCAGTGAGGAGGTGCCTAAGACTCCTAGGAAAAGAAAAAGTCTTTTGAAAGAGAGTGGTAAGGGTCGTGTAGATGTGGATTTGTCTGATACTGAGGCTTGTGAGGATGGTGAGGAAGTCTCGTCACCTTTTGTGAATAGATTGAGTCTACCTTTACTTGGGTCTATTGGGAATTTAAGGAGCTTTATGAAAGAGAGTGATAAGGGCTTTGAGGTTAATGAGAAGCTTGTTAAATCGGTTCATGAGGGTGGTGAGGATGTAATTTTGTCTGCT
Source organism: Sequoia sempervirens (assembly GCA_007258455.2). Taxonomy (NCBI): domain Eukaryota; kingdom Viridiplantae; phylum Streptophyta; class Pinopsida; order Cupressales; family Cupressaceae; genus Sequoia; species Sequoia sempervirens. Next base: position 39,564 of record VDFB02282287.1, on the reverse strand, counting down.
GAGAAGAGAAAGAGCTTGGTGAAAGTCAACTTGGAAAGGATAAGGTTTCTGTTTCCAAGAAAAATAAGGTGGCTTCCAAGATTTATGGTGATGGGAAGATTGATGATGCAAACTAGTTGGTTAAGGGTGTTAAGGAAAGGTTCATCCCTATTAAAAGTTGACGGATATGCAGGGAAAGGAGCCACAGACTCTCAAAGGTAAATATTCCATGGAGGAACATGTTGATAATCAAAAAAATCTTGTGCTTGATTTTTCTAAAGATTTGAAAATCTTCAATTGCAACAGAGAGGAAATTCTTGATGTTCTAGGCTTGGTGAGGGTCGTTTTTGTTAACTATAAACTTTTTAAATGGTTTTATACCAAACTCAACCAATTAAGCATAAAGATTCGTGCCCTACAGAACATTAATGAGATGAACTCTAGTGAGAAGGGGGATACTAATCAAGAGAGTGAGATGATGGAGATTCTCACTATGGTTACCAATGATGTCATTAATCTTAAAGATGAGCATGAAAAGAGGATCTTGATCTTGGAGGAAATAATTGTTAAAGTGTATGAAAATATTGATCAGCTGGTTAAGATCAATAGTGTTTTGGGCCTTACCTTGCTTAGTGATAAGATGGATAAGGGGAATGATCAGGAGGGAAGTAACAAGGTTAAGAATGGGACTACTGGTGGTGAAGGTGTCAACAAGGGTAAAAAGGTGAGTTGTTGTTACTAGACCTAGTATTAGGACTCGTAGTCATGTGAAGAAGCTTGTTGGGGCTTCAAAAAATATTATGGCTAACATTGTTGAAATTCATGAGCAAGTAATTCCTAAGGAGTTAGAGGAAACATATATTATGAAGAACCCCATTGACTAATAAACTAAAGTTTCATTTTTAGAAATTAAGTGTAACAGATTAGGGTAGTTAGTTTTTGGAATAACACGATTTTCCTGCAAAAGCATTTTTTAATATGAAGTAGTTGTTGCACGTTGGGATGTGCTCACAAGAAAAGAAGCTTTAAAAGATCCTCATAAGTGATATTATAAGTTGGTTGAAATGTCATAAATAGTTGGCATGGTGAAATAAAAATACAAAAATAAATATTTGTCATCTAAAGAATAGCTCAAAAAAAGAGAAAGAAGATGCTTTGATTGGTATGTTGCTTTAAGAATTGTACTCATTCCATGTGTTTATCCCCCTACTATTTAAGATGCTAAATGAATGAGGTCTATGTTGGAAAGGGCCCCAAAATATTTCAAGGGGAAAGGTAGGCCAAGTTCTAATAGCTAACCCTTGTCCCACATTTGCTATTGATTCCCTATATATGAAACATCATATAGAATTATATTAGTTAAATGGGTTAATCCCTATTACTGCTAATAAATTAATTACTATATATAATTTTATATGTTATAATTCTCATGTAAATTTTAAATTCGATATAATATTTTTTTCTATCTACAAATGATTTTTTTTTGTTGTGATTATTAGTTATAATTCTAATGTAAAGTTCTGATTTATTTAGAGATAATGAAAGTTGTAAGGGTTGAATTGCTAATTGTTAATTCTCATTAAAGTTATCAATTAATTGCTTACTTTAGATCCCCATATCTCATCACCCATTCCTAGGCCTTTCCCCCTTCTACCACTTACCTAAATGAGATAGGTAGGCATATTTCTCACCAAGCTAACCTTTGACTACCCAGTCAATCCCTCTATTGTAGATAAGACCACTAATGAATGGTTATGTTTTTTAGGTTGGGGACATGAAGTACACCTAGAGCTAGATATAGTTGGGCATTAGGTTAGATCTCTAGTTGGGTTTGGACTCCCTAACTCTTTTGGAATAAAGCTCAATCCATTACTATTGGGATTTTTTTACCTACTCATCAATTCCCTTGGGCCATCATATTAATCTCCATATATTTATATTAGTTGCTAGGTTGAAGAGCCTTATCCAAACTCTTTTTTGGTGAGTATTTTTAAAGAAAATTATTATTTTTCTATTAGTTGATAGTGAGTAACATTTTAACATAATGCCCCAAATAAACCACTATGTGGAGGCGGTTGTTGCCTATCATGGACTCAAAATGGCTCAAAGTAAAGGGTATAGGAGGGTCTGGGAGGAGGGTGATTCTCTAAACATTATAAATAATTTGAAGAATGTTTCACCTCCATCTTGGACTATTGAGGCCTTGGTTAGGGATTCCATTGAAATTATCAATTCCTTTGATACTTGTTATATTTCCCATATTTTGAGAGAGGGAAATATGTTAGTTGATTTCTTTGCTAACTTTGGTGTTTGAGAAAGAAAGGAGTGGGATTTAAATGACCCTATTCCTTATGAGGCAACAACTATTATTAACAATGAATGCTAATCTAATGTTTCTTTTGATCTTATTTTGTATTGAGTGGTGCATGTCCTTGGTCACGTGGCCTATTATTATGAATGGGGATGCTCAAGTTTTAAATATGAAGGATGACTTTCACATGGATCAAAGCTCTATTACATCATTTCTCTTTTGTCCTTCTGTTGGCTTCGCTCAGATTCTAGGTGATTTTTTGCCTTTGTTTCCAGAGTCTTATGTTTTATAATTCTGCTTTGGATGATATTTGTCTTATTCTCTTGAGGTTTCGGTGTTGTGCTTGGCCTCTGTTTGTTAAGTCTTTTGCAATGGGTGGGGATATAAACCACGTCGAGCCTAAGTCTTACGATTTTGTTAAGCTGAAGGAGGTATGGGAGATTTTAGAGAAGGGTGGATTGACTCCGTATATGGAGAAACTGCATGGTAACAACAATATCCGTATATGGATATTTTGGTTATGAGACGGTGTCAGAAGAGGAAAGTGTTAGTAAGAAATCTAAGAAGAGGAGGCTTATTTTGAACAAAGATTCTAAGTCGGATAGGGATGATGATGTTGATTATGTTCCGAACTCGTATGCTTCTTTTGACGAGGGCCCCAATTCCCATGTTCTGGGTAAGACTAGGAAAAGGAATTTGGATGACAAAGAGGGTTATACGACTTGTAGTGAGGAGGTGGTTATGAATGTTCATTCTAAGGGGGTTAAAGACAAAAATGATCTTTATGGGGAAGCTTTCTCTCCTCCCCCAATGACTAGACAATTGCAGGAGGCCGAGGATGGGAGCCAGAAGAGAATGGTGTTGAGAACTGCTAGCCAACTCTTGGAGGAGGGTCTCCCTCTTTCCCTGGCTGGAGGTATCTTTGGTGAGGCATCTTCGGGTGTTGATATTGGGTTATTGAGGTAGGGGAAGGAAAGGACTGAGGGTGGTGGTCTCACTGAGGGAACTAGCAAAGTGGATGTGGATAAGCTGATGAAAAGGAAGGTTGTTGCGGAGGAAATTGCTTGCTCCATTCAAAAATTGAAGACCCCTGTCTCTGTTGGAAAAGGTAAGGATTTTCCTACTAATAAGGATCGTATTATTGTTGAGGATGTTGCTCTAGGTAAAAGGATTGAGAACTTTGACATAGAGGATGTTGATGTGTTGGGTTCGGCTTGTGATAGTGCCAATATGTTGTTTAAACTTTTTAAGTGGCTCTTCCATGAGATTAACAGGACCAATGTTAGAATTAGAGGTGTTGCTAGTAAAGTTGAGGATCCTTCTATCCAAAGCCAAATTGATGATCTAATGCAATCTCTTAATACTGTGGCTAATACTGTGGCAGAGGAAACCTTCAATTTGAAACAGAACTTGGAAGGAAGAATTTTATCCCTTAAGGATAGAATTGATAAAATATGGAATGTTGTGATGAAAAGTGGAGATGCCCCTAAGGTTCTAGCTATTTTTTATTCTACCAAGGTGATCTCCCCTGTGAGTACTGTGAAAAAGAGAAAGGTTATTGTGTTCGTTGATGATATTGTTGTTGAGGGAAAGCTATTGGATGTTGAGTGTGCTGGTGAGAAGGGTGGTGTTCAAGGTAGTGTTTTGACTAGTGAGGTAAAAACTGGTGGGTCGAGGGCCAGAACTAGAAACAAACTGAAAGCTCAGGGCGGGGCCTTTGCTTTAGAGGTGTCAAATACGATGGATAATGTGCAGACGATGGTTGCTAGTGAAATGGAGGTTATTGAGATTTTGAACAATATGTAGTGGTTTTGGCTGGGTGCCTTCTTTTTGGCTACTTTTTTGTTGTTGATTTGATGTCGTTGGGTTGATTGTTGTGTATTGTTGTTTTCTTTTTATCTGCTGCTCTTTTTTGTAAAGGGTTCTGGGCCCCTTCAAAACTCGTTTTTTTACCTCCAATCAAAACATTTTAACATAATGCAAACTTTTACTACAAACAAAATATATCAAATATTTATTGGAACTAGATTATTAACTCCAGTATCTAGTGTGGGTGGTTTTTTGGTAATTTTTAGTATTATGTTTTAATTGGTACTAATATAAATTTAGACTTGTATTTTACTATAACACATTTCTGTTTTCCTATTTATGAAAAAGAAAAGAAAATAAAGGCATCAATGCAAAGTGTAGTGCAGTTTTTTGATAAAGATTTTGACCTATTTTGTTACTTTTCCTAGTCTGAAATAGAGCCATTCGTTGTAATGGACCTATCTTTCTTATAAAATAAATAGAAAACATAATATTAAAAAAGCATATATTATATTTTTGGAAAGCTAATTATGAGGGCTACATACACAAAATTTCATCTATAGGTGATTTTATTTGACCTCAACATGCATGACATGAAGTTGATTGTATTGACAAATAAAATTCTAACATGTGGATAGGAGACAAAAATATTGCCACATAAGTAGGTTTCATTAGATACACAAATAAATATAAAATAAACAATATACCATAATGCATTGGTATGTGTGAAAAACTCTTTAGGGTAAACCCCACAATCCAAAGTAACTAAATGCATTATTCAATAAAATTAACAAGATTATAATACACTTGCAAAGCAAACCTTGAAAGGAGCTTCACCAACTATACAATTCCAAAGTGATTTTGATAGCATGAAATGGTACCTACAAAACCATTCATACACAAGCACCAATTAAAAATGAAGTATAAGCTAGAAACCATAAATGGTTTGGAAAACCCATTAGCAAGGAGGTATGGTGCACAAACCATGACACTAAATTCCAAAACCATCCTTGGTAAAATATTCTCTTAGCTATTTTTAGCAATATTCCTTACAATGTGTCATTTTCACAAACTACCATATTTGACCACCCAAACTTAGTCACCCCAATTTGTCCTCATTCAACTAATCAAAGATGCTCTATGACAAGTGCTCAAGCTTGTCATAATGTTGGTCAAGATCCAATGTAACCTCCCTTAGATGCTCTAATGTATTATAAGAATCTATCATATGTAATTTCTATTATGATGACCTTACACATACCACAAGATACCAACACATGGCTAAACTATGCCACCACAAAGTGGAATGTCTACCTCCTCATGTGAGGTCTAAATCTACTAAAAATGGATTACGTGTCACCTTCAAATCGAATGCTAGCTCTCCCATATAAATCGAAAATATACAAAAGATTAAATGGTTAATACATACGAAAAAATATTAAAATTAAATATTAGGAATGCAAGATTGAGACACTTTTTCCCAACATTTTCCCACTTGTTGGATACCTTGTAAGAGAAAAAGAGAAACATGTAACCAGAACTACAATCTAACTACTAAGGGTCGAGAGGCTCATAGACTCATTACACCACCCAAATTTCTATAACATCACAAGCTTCATCAAGGTATCAAATTTCTCTTGTGTCGCCTTCCCATCCTCTACCATGTCATAAACAAAATGGTACTAGATATCAATATGCTTTGTCTCACATGAAAGGTTAGGTTCTTTGCCAAAACTATGACACTCTAATTGTCACATAGAATTGTAATAGCTCCTAGACTCAACCCCACATTTGAAAATAATCGCTTAAGCTAGATGGTTTCCTTACAAGTATGAGTAGCTACCATGTACTCTACTTCTATAGTGAACAAAGCAACCTGGCCTTGTCCCATGATCAGCCTGGTGAGTAAGACCTGGCTGTTGAAAGTACTCAAATTTGTTGGTTCCTCTTGCTATCAACATCCCAACCCAATACCCAGATTACAAATCTAGAGACGTTTTCTCTTCAATCCCCTACTAAAATTATAGCCGATATGGAAGCAAAATACTCAAAGTACCCTCCAAATATCTTGGATAAATCTTCACTGCCTTCTAGATCTCTAGCTGGATGGAACTCCCACTTCTTGCGTTGTGTCTCTTTTCTGGCGCACTTATTTAAAGCTCCTAAAGGCACCACTGGCATAAAATTTCACAAGTTGCCTCTTCCTCTAACTGGGAGGTTTAGACCAGCACAATTAAAAATAGGACTTCCACTGAAGCAGAACACACCTGCGGGTTTGCAAATTCTTGTGGTCTCTTCAACATTGGGTTCACATGCACATTAAATATTTATATAGCTCTATATCCTGATCTTACGTTCCCCAGATGACGATTTCTCCCTGGGTGCTTTCATCAGAGCTATTTTTTGAAAGTTGAAACTTCAAATCATAAATTGTAGTCTTGCTATTACCCAAAACAACATATCAACAACATATAATGTAATAGTAAGGAAGCAATCATTGCCCATCTTATAATAGATGAAATAATTTGTTTTGGACCCCAAAAATACCAATCCCCACTCAAATGTATCAAAGCTTTGGCACATCTTAGGAGATTGTTTAAGACCATAAAAAGATTTTTTGAACTTATAAACCAAGTTTTTTTACCTTTTTTAATGTAGTGCTCTAGCTATGTCTTATAAATCTGTCTCCAAAGCACCTCGAAGGAAAGTTATCTTTACATCCATTTTTTGAACCTCGAGATACACTAGGAACCAAATGAATGTTAGTTTAACAACTAAGGAGAAAATCTCATAATAATCAACTCCTTCAACTTAGGAATAACCCTTTGCAACCAATCTTGTCTTGTTCTTCTCAACACTACTATCTAAACCAATTTTCTTTTCAAACACCCATTTGCATCCAATAGGTTTACATGCAACAAGTAAATGTACCCAGGCTCATGTGTCATTTTTCTTTAATGCAACCATTCATAGAGCCTCCTTTATAGTCCTAAGCTCATTAGTGTTAATATTCAAAGTAAAAATGTATCTCTAATCAAGAGGACATACCTATTTGGTGGTTGTCTGTGAAATTTATATACCCATGCTAGTTCCCATATAGTCTTGGGTCCATTAGGAGAACTTGACCCTAGTGTTCCATTAATATCCCACAAGGTTTTTGTAAGCATTAAAATCCTTACAAGCATATTAGAGATTGTAGAATTAAGATGGACTAACTTATTAATTAGCTAGTTCTCATAAGTCACAATTCATTCACACGTTTTCTTTAGATCATTCTCGTGAAGCTCAAACTTGATCCTTAAGATACTTGAATTTAATACACTAAGACTACAGTTTACTAAAAACTCAGAGACAATCATAGATTGAGCATTAATTTTCTATACTTTGGCAATTGATTTTGCATAGCATTAGCATTAATTCTTAATCATTATTCCCAAAACTAACTATGAAAATGTTCTAATAAGATATAGACTTTAATAAGTTAGTTCATCTAAATCTCTAATCTCTAATCTACTTGTAAGGATGACTGTTTACAAACACCCACAAGGTTTTTGTAAGCATTAGCATCCTTACAAGCATATTAGAGATTGGAGAATTAAGATGGACTAACTTATTAATTAGCTCATTCTCATAAGTCACAATTCATTCACACGTTTTCTTTAGATCATTCTCATGAAGCTCAAACTTGATCCTTAAGAGACTTGAATTTAATACTAAGATTTATGAGTTTGCACAAAGCTCAAGACAATCATCCAATTGTGAGCATTAATTTTCTATACTTTGGCAATTGATTTTGAATAGCATTAGCATTGATTCTTCATTATTTCCAAAACTAACTATGAAAATGTTCTAATAAGATATAGACTTTAATAAGTTAGTTCATCTAAATCTCTAATCTCTAATCTACTTGTAAGGATGACAATGTTTACAAACACCATATGGAATATTGATGAATCACTAAGGCCAGTTCTCATAATGGACCCAAAACTATATGTGAACTAGCAAGAGTATGCAAATTTTACCAAAGTTTTACACAACTTAATTTAAATAGCATTAAAATTATTATTATCATAGATATTGATGAATTGTCTTTAGCTCTATGCAAACTCAAAAAACTCTATAAAACAAATTCAAGTCTCTTAAAGATCAATATGAACTTAATGAAAATGATCTAAGCATGGGAATGAATTGTGACATGTCAAAATGTTGTAATAAGCTAATCCATCTTAATTCTCTAATCTCTAATCTACATGTAAGGATGGAAATGTTCACAAGCATCTTATGAAATATTGATGGATCACTAGTCATGAACAAACTAGCTTTCCAAATTTGAGCAAACCATCACAAACAATTTGAAGTAACATTCAAATAGTCTGCATGATTATGAAAAATAAGTGTGCTCTAAAAGAATTTCCTTGATAATTGATACTTCTCTTTATCCAATTAAATCCATATTAAATATATTATGTCAAATTGATTAACAATAATTAATGAAAAGAGATAGAAAATTTAAAATTTAAAAGTTTATATTTTGAAATCAAAACAAAGGTGGAAATATAAACTAATAAATGATAAATATATAATAAATATATTAAAAAAAAGAGATTAAATTTTGGTAAAAGACAAATACACGAATATCATCATTACAAATTTATATGGAATCGAATCCAACCCTCACTGCATTCAACGCATCTTATACACCAATATGATCTGGAAACTTTAAAAGTGATTTAAAGTAAAAGAGAATTTAAAATTCATATAAAATTAAACTCAAACCTTGTTAGATCTAACAAATTATAGCCGCAACTTTCTCACCACCGAGGTTCCAATCCTAAAACAACCAGTAAACAATTTAAAGACAAATAAACTCCGATCTGTTTTCTCTTTTATAGGATTAATTTTAGTATCTGATTTGATCTTCAGTAATCTTGGAACACACGCACTCCAAGATACGAATACCGTTCTCAGAAATAAGCATTTGCGAATGCGAATTCTTATGCATTACCTTTAAAGCCGTGCAGGGATAGAAATCATGGTGGAAAGACAAACAAATGTTCATGCACCGCCAGCTTTTCGTAATCGAATATTACTGTGAATGCATCGACTGACAGAGAGACCGTATGCTTCTTTTATAGATTTTGCCTTTGACCCTCCGTGTAGTTCACCGACGATATACAGCTGTGTCGTTCATATGACTGCTGTCATCAAAGCTATCGTCATGTGCATTTACTAGCGTCTAGCTTTAAACTGACAGATATCGAGTTATTAATTGCCCTGTTTTTAGGCCTACCGGTATAGCTTCTTTAACTTACTGGAAAAGAAGGTTTTCATATTGTAACACGGCTAATACTGCCACAGAGACTAATTTCCTCCAAATTTATAGGAATGAATCTGCACAGTGATTAATTTTTGTTTGCCTTTTGTATATATTCTTGTAACCCAGATGTGGGCCCCGCTGAGCATACTACATCACATCCGAAACTCCCCGTGCCCACATCCAGCTTTTGGGTCCCCATGTCCCATTCTGTACACTGCTACTTTTATTACATCCAAAATTCTCCACACCCAAATCCAGCTTTTGGGTCCCATTGTGTATGTTGCTTTCTGAATTACTTCCAAAATTCCCCATACCCAAATTCACATTTTGGGTCCCATCGTGTATTTTGGGTTTCTTCTAGTCCCCCACTGTACTGCATTTTTTCCAATATACCCAAATTGGTTTCTGGGTACCACTGTCTATGCTGCATTTTCTTCAAATACCCAAATTCAGCTTTTGGGTCCCCACTGTGTACACTGGATCTCTTTGCATCCAGTTAGGTTTCTAGGTCTCACTAGCCCATCCTCTCTTCTACACCACTTCAGTCTCAGCATTTCTTTTACATGTACATAACCCATTCTCTGATGCTGAAATAGGTTTAACATTGTTCCATCAATGGATAGATTTGATGCCTTCCTTGGCTTTCAAAGGCTATATCTTCCTCATAAAAAGATTTTTCCACTGAATTTCAAAAATATGGGGCTAGAACTTTTCAGACCATTTTACCTGATCTGAGTAATCAGGAATACAGATAACAGTACTTGAAGCATTCTAACCCAAAAAATAAATTAATGTTTAGTAATCCTTGCCATAATCGATGTCATGTCGTAGTTTATTATCCACGTAACCTTCTAAACAGCTCTACATCATGTGGGCTGATATTTCAACCTACATTCCAAAATCCTTTGGCAGAGGGTAGTGGCTAAAGAACCTCATGGCAGTTGTAGGAGGAGAACTAAACAACATCGGTGGTGCACATGATTTACTTCAAAACATTGAAATGGATTCGCAACGTTTCATTTCAAAATTCACACATGGATAAAGGTTCCCTGACAAATATTCCATAAATCATATATCCTTTACACTAAAAGATGCACCCTAAACCCTATAATCTGCCCATATGTCCTTTACAGAAAAGAGAGGCTCTACTGTTCGGATTTGATTCTAACACAGGACAATAAGATGATAACATAGATAATTGCTTTATTTATGTGGGTAAAATAAACTCAGATAAAACTAGAACTGATAAAATAACAAGTTATTACTAACCCTGTCAAACAGTATTTGCTCCCACTATAACTCAATTAATTTTAAATTTCACTCCAAAGTGTAACAGCCTGCCTACATAATTTTCACATAATGTTAAATCCAATACTGGACAAGCACTAAGAACGCACATCCCTTTGAAACAATTGAAAGCGAATCCATCAAGCTGAAGTGAATGCAAGAAAATTGTTTCATTTGTTGGTAGACCTAAACTTGTATGCAACAGAGCTTTGGCATACAATAGAGAGATCAAAAACAATGAGAATTTGAATTAAATTACGACTTCCAATATATGTCATATTGAAGTATATACATTAAGCAATTCCTAGCTAAACCTTCTATCTGTTCTATTGTCTCTCACCCTCTCTATACATGACATAAAATTCTCAATTGCCCCACGAACCCATACCACAATTTATAACATTTTTGTGAGAGTAACTGAACAGAATATATTGCCAAAGTGATTAGAACTAATAGCCAATGTGGAATAGGTATAAAAAAAAACTCAAAATGCAAATGCACTTGATTGAGATAATCTTCCTCTATGATCTTCTGCTTTTCTTTTATCATCCTCGGGACTACACAGAAACATAAATAGGGAAAATTCGGCCTCACAAGCAGAAAGATTTTAAGGCAAATGGAATGAGGCCGCAAAGAATCTGAGAAAAATCCAAGAATTACTCTTCCTATATGGATTAAATCCACTTTATTTGTATGTAGGTGTGTCAGAAGTGAATGGGTGAATGCTACGGAAATGGCTGTAGATATGACCGCATCTTCCTAGATATAATACTTCACCGAATTCTCCAGAACTTGCTGGCTTGGGCAAAGAATTTCTTTGACTTTGACACCATTCTTGTAAATCTTGAATGTGGGTACAAAACTTACGCTCTCTGACTTTGCTGATGTCGGGTTTTCTTCAATGTCCACCTTCAACAGTTATACAGAAATACATGTTACAGAAAGAAAAACACTTTGAACTTGATAAACTCAAGACTTTCATTGCATATTTGTTTTAGTTGTAAAGAAATGCACTGGGGAGACAGGGGAGAAGAGGTTATAGCTAGCAGCCCTGCCTAACTTGCTATTTCTCACTAGTAGATAAAAATTTAATACTACTTTTCAGTATGATTTACCTTAAGAAAGTTGACAGATGGGTATCTTCCACATAGCTGATCAATAAATGGCAAAATCTTCTTGCATTGTTCATTTGATCTTGATTTGAAGAGAACTACTGCCAGACCTGTAGATGCAAAGAATGTTAACCAAAGTGCTACTCTTGGTTCCGACGAAACAATCAAGTGCCATGAAACAAGGATAGTAACTTCAATGATTCATTGGATTGGAATGCTAACCAGGTGAGCTAATGGCTTCTTTGTATTGATCGTTATTGTGAACAACCTCAACTTCCCCTCCGAACTTCATATTGTATATCTCCTCGCCACGAGACTTCTTCAGCGCCACTTGAACATAAAAGAGAGACTGAGCGACTTCTTTATCTCCTGGTACTTCCCTTCTAAGAATTTCATAATCCCTTAGAGCTTCCTCCCATCGCTCAAGCTGTCAACCACCATATATGTATATTTATTAGGATGAAAAGAAACACTAGCATGCACACAAACACAGAGAGTTCCACATATGTCAATCAAACTAAATAACGACATGAAGATTGATGGAAATGTTTAGAATGATCATGCACCTCTGTATTTGATGCAGCCCGTCTAAGAAGAGCCTTGGTATAGTTAGGTTGAATGCTCAAGGCTAGATTACAATCTTCAACTGACATCTCCCATTGGCCAAGTTTTGATCTGCAGGCTGCCCGGTTAGAAAGCAAAACTGCATTCATGGGATCATGTTCAAGCCCTTCCCCGTATGCTGCACATGCTTCTAAATACTTGCCAATTTTGAAGAGCTCATTTCCAATTAAGCGGGCATTAGCCACAGCTTTGGCACTTTTGAGTAATGAAGAAACCTCATGATTGCATGAATCTAGTCGAGCTGCTTGCTCTGCAGCAGGAACTGCATTGTCAAATCTGGCATAAAATATCAATTTTGTTGGTTAGCCATTTAATAATTCCTTCAATTGACAGCTCCCATGTTCAATTTATAGTTCCTATGTTTTCTGTTGTAACAGTTTCTTCAATTGATAACCAATCATTCAAATGTCAATTACCTTCCTAAGGCCATGTCCACCTGAGTTCGCACCATAAGAACATAAGCATCACCTATGATACCATGGAACCGAGTGGATGAAGCAACACTTGCAGCCTTATCTACACTTGTTAGAACTGCATCTGCCTCATCTAATCTATGAAGCTTCAACAATGCTTCTGCTTTAGATGCAAATACCTGCAATCCAAGCCAGTGGAAGAATAATATGTTATGGATGAGTTTCTTTTAAAGCAATTGCATAAATGTCTAAACAGCAAAAATTGGGTGAATGTAGAGTGAACTGTGTGAAAAGAAGACAAGGTATTATCCTTGAACTAATAAGTTCCGGATATAAGGAAATGCTGCAGCTAAGACAATTGTTTGTAATTAACAAAATGCCAAAAAAATGATAGTATCCAAAGACAAGAAGATCCAATTCCACACAGATCAGACAAAAATATCTTAGCAATAGCAGAACTAATGTTTGCTTTACAGCATAGGTCTTCTCTGATTGAGAAAGCTCTAATGCACAAAATGCTTGAAACTTTTCTTTGGATCACAATTCGTGTCAAAGGGGATTGCTACACATACTAATTTGCATCAGATCATAAATGTTATCAATGAGGATTTTTAACTGATTGCTTTCCTCAGATAGCAGCTGCTATCAATGAGGATTGTCACATACAACTACTCTCCTGATATTACAATTTTTATAAATGTGGATTGTTACACAAAAATTCTACAAATGAATAACTTTAAACCTGCAAAATGCAAGCATACCTGCGGCGAAGAGTCAGCACCAGCCACAATCGCTGCATCACTGTCCCTCAATACAGCCTTCCAATCTTCAACCTTCCGAGCTTCAGCCAGCTTTGTCATGTATTTCTCCACATTTTGCACTCTCTGAATATCAGCCCTATCTGACTGCTGCCCCGCAAGATTGAATTGCCTTCTGGCATTTTCTACTTGTCCTAATCTGCATTTATTTAATTTTATCATCAATCAAAATGCTAGCAGCATTTTCCACGTGCCCCTACAAATAAAAAATATGCAATGTAAAAATGTAAGGAAAGAAACTTACTTGAGATAAAGAGATCCAAGTCTGTGATGAGCCCGACCAAAGGATGGATCCAATCTGATCGCATCCAGGCATTCTTCCACTGCCTCTGCATATCTACCTAGGGCGGTGAGTGCGGCAGCCCTATTACTTCTATAGGGAGCATTCCCAGGTGATAAGTATATAGCCCTGTCATACAGTGAAAGTGCCTCTAAAAAATGCCCCTTCTTGTATTGATCATTCCCTGAATTCTTCACATCCTCTGGATCTGTACTTGCCATAGCTCGTTTCAACAGCATCGATTCTCCTACGAAATGGATGTTACCAGTTACAATTGAATCAGATTTACCGTTCCCTTTCACAACACTTCCGTGGCCATAGTTGACATTTCCAGATCCCAAAACATGATGTGGATGACCACTGTCTCCCTTGGCATTTCCCTTGATAACATTGTTATTCGCATTGGCATTGTTGAGAACTTTGCCACTGGTAAAAATGTTACCAAGATTGCCATTTGGGAGAATATTTCCACCGGTAATGGCGCCACCGCCACTGTTAACACTAGCATTGGCAGACCCAACTGGTACCCTAGTAGGAACTATTCCAGTATTGATTATGTTACCTGTTGCAAGCTGGGGTCCAGAAACTGGCCTGGAATTGACGGTTGTGCCATAACTTAGCTCTCCAGACGATCTGGAGGATGAGCCACTGTAGGAGCTGCCCCTTGAATGGCCCGATTTCTTCGCATTTCCTAAACTTCCAGTGACCATCCCACCGCCACTGATGTTATTATTGGCACAATCCTTACTATCTCCAGTTGGGCTGCCAAGTGTTTTAGGATTCAGAACATTGCCTAATCTAAGAGATCTGCTACCTCTTCTCACGCTTTCTGCAGTTGGGCTTCCGCCACTTGAGCTTCCCCCACTGGAAACAGAACCTACACTGAGCTCACCTGAATGACTGCTGTTCTGATGATGATGTTGCTGATGATGATTAGCCCCCGCTTTCAGGGTTCCTCCTACAATGGGGCTACCTCCGCCATTTCCTCCACTTTTGGTGGCACCGCCACCAGACACAGAACCACTTGAACTGCTAGAAGTGCTTGCACCATCTGACGATTTTCTGCCTAACATCACGCTTCCATAAATAGGATTGCCCTTCACAGGAGTAGACCCCAAATTTGGAGCATCCAGTAATTTTGAGTCCACATTACGGTTGCCCGCTTTGATAGGACTGCCCTTCTGCGGAGAGTAAGATTCTATATTTGGAGAATCCACTAATTTTGAATCCGTGCAGTGCTTGTTTTCCTTCTTCTGCGTCACCACCTCACCCATTGCCATAGATCCAAAACTTTTCTCAATCCCCAAATCATTGTAGTCTTTCACAATATTCTGCCCTCCACCATTTCTACACTTGTTGCCCTCAGTGTCGTTGCCATAACCCGACTCTTTGCCTTTGTCTACCCAATACAGAGGTCCCCTTTCATCCTTGAATGTGTTTGTATTGTTGTAACTTCCTGCATTGTACTTTTGCCAGGCTGGAGATTGACCCTGGTCTATATTGGGCTTGGATCCAAAAATCTTTCCGCTGAAAACCCCTCCATACAAATCAAAACCAGACCCGGTACTCTTTTTCTTAGAATCAGCTTGACAGTGTCCCATGATGGGCTGCATAGATCAGACCCAAAATCCTAAATGGAGCTAGAAGTGGGATGTCAAACTAAGGGAAAACCGAAAAAAAAAAAATTGAATATAAGGTACCCAAAGCTCAAGACTGCAATCAATTGTGGGTGTGTAGAATATTAGAACTTATGAATCTATGAGCTCATACCAATCATAATCACAGAATTGTGTAATCAGTGCAAAATTAACATACAGTGGAGATCGAAATGAAGGTGGAGAATTTGCAATTGCAGTGCAGAGATTTATGTCAGGGAGACCCCAAAATAAAATCACTTTTTAAAGACTATGAAAGAACGACAACAAGTAGGTAACGGTGATTCATCCGCATACAAGGCCCAGGGAAACAAACAGCGCCATATCTCGTGATGTATGCCTCTCCTGATTCTGAGGCTGCTACTGACGATACTGATAACGATAATGATGATGTTGATGCCATCCAATATAATGACATTAAACAGTACCAACAAGAAGCATCAGCAGCAGCAGCAGCGACCAAGAAAAGGAAATCAGTGCACACAAGCAAGGAATGAAACGAACGTGGCCCAAAAGCAAAAGCAGGGAAGAAACATGTGCACAGGTGATTGAAAGATTTGAGACTTGATCTGGAGTCAGCACACCAGGTCTCCGCCAACACTTTCACCTGAGATATGATGCTGCATCAATTTCCGCCACTCCTTTTCCTCCTTTTTCACGGCCAATAGCGCTTGCTCTTCAAGACTCTCCCTATACTAGAACACCGTAAACACACTAGGTAGTAGTTTGGAGCCTGTAAGGCTTCTACCAGACACTCTCAATAACAACAATCATACCCCAAATTATAATAATAATAACTCACAAGTACTGTCTCTGTGGATCCATGACTTGCTTGAATTGCAAGTCTGGACCTAAGGGGCCTAGAGAAATGAGCCCCTGTGATCTTTCTTTCCTCTTCCTCCCTTGTGGGGATCAAGCACACACTTGCGAGGGGGGTAAATAATAACACAATCCCCCTGGCCGTTGATGAGGTCCTCTGCCCTCACAACTAGGTATTCAATCCCCAACATCCTTCATATCCTTTGTGCAATTACCAACCACTAAAATTACACTAAAACATCAATGAGCTCTTTGTCAAGTGTAATTATTTTTAATATTGCTGGGGAGTGAGATCTATTATTATTAGCATTATTACATGATGACAATGAGATGATGTTAGGACATGCATGAGCATGTGAGGGGAGAAGGGGCATGTGACAGGTGCAAGCTGGCCATGTGCAAAGTGCCATAACACTAGTCCTCCAAAGCTTGGGCCCCTGTGAGTGCCCCCTTTGAGCCCCAGCACCACCAATAAATCTCTTGGTTTTAATTCTATTTTCTACCTCTTTTTACACCTGCCTGCCACGTCATGGCTGCCTCACCTCCACCCACTAGTTGACCACCATAAATGCCATCACCCAAGAAATTAACCGGGACCTCTCATGCTCACAGAATATTCCATGAAGATGCTTGATTTGTAAGCTTTCTCATCTATTTCTGCTTTCTTATTGTGGGAATCTAAGACTAAGCAAGGGGGGCCTTCTAACTTTAAGGCCTAAATTTTGCTTTAGATAATGAATTGGGAGGCTTGATTACCAAGCAGCGTAGATTCTTCCAGTGGGGGTGGGGCAAACCCCCCTTTGCACTTTTCTTTAAATTGTTGGAGTCCATGCTTATTAATGGTGGAAAGTCTGGTCTTATCACCGCATATGTATTTTTGTCCCTTCCCTACATGGTATGTACAAAGTGTGGGACAACCCCAACACAAAGTACATCAATGAATGTTCAATAAACCGAAAAGCGCTTTCACGGCCATTTTTCAATCTTTAGTAAGTTCTTAAAAAAGTATTTTTTAAATGAGGACGGACTCACATATTCAATCGCCCTCCATGAATAATTCTTATACCTTGCTTCCCTTCTCGCTTGTATGTTTGGCATTTCCTTACCTTGAACTCTCTTGTGCTTATCTCGTCGCTCTCTTTTTCTTAATTAAATCAAAATAGTTTATATATGTTAAAAATTATGTAATAATAAGTTACAAATATTATTTAAAAATTCAAATGTAATAGTTAAAAAAGAAACAAAAATTAAAATTATAAGATAAATAAAATGTAAAATATGTTCACAAAATTATATTTCAAAGTATAAGTGAGAACAACTAGGGGGGAGAGGACCCAATAATTAAGCATCCTAGTTTTGCGCTTCTCAAAATCTTACGTGGAAATTTCAAATCACTCTCAATTTTTTACAGCAGCTTACTTGGCAAGTCCCTTGCTTATATTTCAGGGCCACATCATCAAATATAATGCCACATTAGCATGCATTTTGTCAAGGTATCCAAAAAGGCCCAAAATTTTTTTTAGATCAATACATGTGCATTTGCATCATGTCTTATTGGGCATTGATGTGGCATCACATGATTGGTTGCTTTTTAGATCTAAGGAACACATTTCATTTAATTATGGGTAGTCATCATCAACACTAACAACTTTAAAGTCACAACTATTGGTCCAATATTGTTAAAAATATTGAGCATTTTATAAACAAATGTTATCACAACTATTGGAACACGCTCAAGTAATGGGTCATTTCCCCTATTATAGGTCACTTAAAAAATACATCAAAGCAAGAGTAAGAAAGAATTTAATTTTCCCAATTGGGCAGTTTGTTTCTTAATTAGAAAATATTGATAATTAGAAATAAATCTTAAATCTTAAATTTATTGTTAATTGTAACAAGAAGTTTCTAAATTATGTAGAAAATAAATCTTGTTAAAATATTCAAAAAGTTAAAAATCAATTATATTCTATTTTGAAAAGATTTTGAATTAATATATATTTTTATAATAAATATTATAAATCATATATATTAATATAAAGCAATGATAATTATTAGTAAAAAAGTCAAAATCTTTAAAAAATTAGAAAGAACTATATTTAATCTTGAAAAGATTATATTCTCAACAGATTTTGAATTAATAAATATATTTATAATAAATCATATATATTAATATAAAGTGAAATTAGAAAGAATTATTTCAATTTTCAATTATAAACTAATTTATATTTTTATCATAAACATTATTATATATATATGCCTACAATAAATTTTTACGGTTTAATAATAATTTGAAGTGTCATATTTATAGTTATATAAAAATATAGCAAGTCAAATGATACGGTCTAATAAATTTTTAGGTTGTAATATACAGTCCAAAATGCAGAAAACAGTCAAATAGACCATCAAATTCCAGGCCTGGTTCCAACATAAAAGGAATACCTAAATATTGAGTTATTTTACTAAGTTTAATATGTTACAATCTTGGGTACCATTGTTGCGATGGGCGGGAGCATTTTTTTGAGCGGGAGCGATGGCGATGGGTGCGAGTTTTTGTCTATTGGTGATGGCGTGGGGAGGAAGTTTCCCCCTTTCTCTATTGCTACTATTGACGGGGTTCTGCAGGGGTACCTCCTCTCTGCTCCGACCTGTGTGCCCTCGAGTGTGGCATGTGACGTTGTTGGTGCGTCTGGGCGGGGTTTTGGATCTACTGTGCTTGAGGTTGGCCCTGCTCCTCCGTCTGATGATGTTATGTGTGTTCAAGGCTCTATCCCTGATCTCATTGTACAAAGGAATGTTCCTCCTCTTGCTCTGGCAGGTTCTTCGAGCCGTGGGAAATCATTCTATGAAGCTGCTCAAGGGGGTGCTCAGCCTCCTACTCAATCTTGAGTTTGTCCCCTACCCTGTGCTAGGGATTCCCCTATGGTGGTCTGTGGACCTGAAGTTGCTGAGAATGAGGATTATTATTTGAAGCAGGGGGTGATCTGTAGGTTTAATGGCCTATGGCCCTCCCTACCTGATCTCCATAACTGGGTCTCCACCTCCTAGAAGCCAGTGGTCTCTGGACAGATTGAGCTTTATCCTTGTGCTAGGGGTTTCTTTTTAGCTACCTCTATCTCCTCCTTGGAGCATGATTGTGTGTTGGACCAGGGGTGGATGTGGGGGTTTCATTCTCTGTCCATCTGTCCTTGGTCTTGTTCTTTCAATCCCCTCACGGAGTCGTTGAACACCAGACCTATTTGGGTTCGTCTACCGAATCTTCCTCTCCAATTTTGGGAGGATTCATGTTATGAAGCTATTGGCAACTCCATTGGATGCTTTATAATGATTGACTCTGCGACTTGGGAGCTTGGGCATACTATGGTAGCGCGAATATTAGTTGATTTGGACATCTCCAAACCCCTTCATGGAGATGTAGTCTTATTGGTGGAGGACAGACCTTGGAAGCAGCTCCTGGACTATGAGAGTCTCCCCTTTCGGTGTCGAAGATGCTTCTTCGTGGGTCATTTGGCCTCTACTTGCCCATGAGCCCACCACAAGGGTGCTACTACAAGGGCGCTACTACTTGGTGGAAGGATGCTCTCTCAGATCACCTCATGGTGGGTTCCCCTCCTTCAGAAGTTTCTTCTAAGGAGGATAACCCAATTACTTCTTCTCGGGAACCTATTACTCATTTTTTGACTCCTCCTGTGGAGCCACTGTTGGCTTGATCTACTGACGCTATTCCATCGGAGCCTGCCCGAACATCGTTGATCTCCTATGATGGCCCTTCATTTGTTCCTAGTTCCTCCCTTGCGTTGTTGTCTCCCCCACTGTGTGGTGGTTCTTTTCCCTTGGTGGCTTCGGTTGATCCACCTCTCTCGCCTCGCTCGATGGACTTGGATTCTGAGTCCTCCTGGTCTGTGGTGCTAAGGAAGAAGAAGGGACTCCCTCCATCTATCGTTGCTTTGCGGCCTCGGGTTAAGGGAGTCAGATTGGTCCCCTCTGATTTTGGGGTTGTCTAGTCCTAGTTTGTGTTTCAATAGTTGTTTCTGTGTGATTTGTCCTCTTTTCCTAGTTCATTCATGTTTTGAACTAGCTTCTTTTTGGCCCTTTGGGCTCTTGTGTAAAGGGTACAACACCCTGTAAATGTTGCTTATCTTATCAAAAATAATCTTGGGTACCGATTGAGGATGGAACCAACTTGTATAACTAAGAACTTAGTCTTATGATGGGCCAACTAAGACATAAAAATTGAGCAATATAGATTCAAAATATCTAAAGTATTGTTCAATTAATTTTGCAAGAAAAGTAAGCTATTATTAGAAAAATGGGAATTAATAACCATAAGATTTGAGGGATGGAAATACCATGTATAAGTTGTAGTTGTTTGGATTTTTGTAATAGACATCTCAATGCATCAACAATACATACAGAAAGAGAGGGTGATAAGAGACAAGTTTGTTTGATAGAGCATTGCAAAAGAAGGGAATCGAATATAGAAATATTAACCACAACATAAGCATTGGCATCTTTCAAGAGCAATTAAACATTGATATAAATTTAGGGCCTAAAATTCAACCGTTACATCATTTTGATGATAAAATTTCAATGTATTCTATTGAAAGCTTTGTTAAAATCTAATATTACAAGTATAGTATTTTGACCCAATTGTTGGGCCCATTCATAGGTTTTCTAAGCTAAGATAAGATTATAAAAAATGCATGCCTTTGAGGAATCCATTTTATTCTAGTCTTACAATACCTAGAACAACCAACTTAATTTGCATAGACAATGCTTTGGCAATAATTTTGTAGGATTTTTTCAATGATGTAATAGGGTGATCCCGCAATAGTGGTTTACAATTTTTAGCCAAATTGGACACTGAAATTATTTTTGTAAACTAAATCTTCACATTCGGGCACCTATAGCAGCTAAACCATGAAGAATTTGAAGATGATGAAAACTAGAGTCTCGTCACATTTTGTCTGTAGATTCTAAAAATATTTTTTTCAATTTTTTTGGAATTAGATTGCACTTCTTTTTCCATCTCCCACGAAAATTGGTTTTTTTTAAAAAATAACATTTTTAAAAAGTGACGCACACTGTATAGCGCATAACTTTTTTTCCATGAAGGAAAAAATTCTAATTCTTTCAAATTTAGATTCCTAACTCTGATATCTAGTGCTTCCACTTGGTTAGAAAGTATTTTATTATATATTTTTTCTTTAATCAAGTTTCAAAGTCAAACCAATTACAATTCAGACATAGCGCGATTATAATGCATAACTTTTTTGTATATATCAAAATTCAATTTTATTTTTTGTTGGATCAAGGACTTCAATATCTGGTGTACTCATATTTTTCAATTTTTTTGATAATCTGCTATTTTTCCACATGTGCAAAACATAGACCTTCATTTTCGATGAAAAACCTATGTTTAATAAAACTAAAAAAACAAATACATAATAAAACCAAAACATATTAAAATTATATTCGTTGGATAGCTCATTTTGAGGACTACCTAATTCAAGTTGGGTTTGTGAATATTTCTCCATTTTCATCCTCAACCCGACCTCCGAAGTGCCAAAATTCAAGTTTTTTGTGTCTCAGGGAGGGGATGACGAATACAGGGGGTTTGAATGAACCCCTAGGGGTTCGTTCGAACCTCCCTTCTATAAGGGGTTTTGATGGATTTTTTTGGCGGGAAAGTATTAGGAGGGTTCGCCCGAACCTAGGTTTTAGCAAACCCCTAATGGGTTCGGTCAAACCAATAGGTTCGTACGAACCCCTAAAATCAATTATTTTTCCATGCATTCATTTTTTGTGAGTTTTCCTTCCTTACTTCAATTGTAAACCACTATTGTGGCTTCACCCAATAAGATGTCAACCAAAAATAGTGTCCATTCTTTCCTTTGGGAAGAATTTTAATTAAACTTTTGTTGATACTTAAGTCTAAAGAACCTTTTTCAAGGGCTTCCAAATAAAATAAATAAAAGTCATCCTTGATGCATGGTCATGTAATATGATAAATTTCTATAGAAAATAGATTTCATTAAATAGTTTGATTAAAGGGTTTAAAAGGTGGCAAGAGGAAGGGGTAAGGGGGTCATGGAATGGGGAAAAACACCTAGGACTAGGGATCAAAAGAAAACAAATAATAAATCAAAAGGGAGTAAACACATGGAAGGGGACAAGTTGACACATGGACACTAGGACTTAGACTAGGAAAGATGCTGAATGGGGCCTAAAGCACATATACAACAATAACACTAAAATGAGTGTAAATACAAAAAAGAAGATTCCAAGCAATACAATTATGGATCTTACATTTTTCCTCTACTTTAGTACCCTTATGAATCATCAAAGAATAATTATGCTAAAGCATAGTACAATAAGCTATGAAATATAAAAGGAAGCATTTTACCAAAGGAGAGATACCATCTTCAACTAGATTTTGGTCTTCATTTTACACACATCTATCCTACAAAAGCATCATAAAAATATTAAATCTTGGACTTTTTTCATGAGACGAAGAAAAAAAGGCCCTTCCAAGCTCTTTAAGGGATAGATTTCAATCTAAATTTTTTTGTAACCCTAATCAATTTGATTAGGAATACAATCTTTAACTATTCCTTCAAGGGTTCTTGTACATATGCCCATTTGTTATCTTCTTTAAAAATATTCCCATGTAACTTTTGAAAGAGTAAAGTTATCTCCATGTGGGATGTAATCAACCATGTTGATCAATCAACAAACATATTTTCTCTTTTATGTTTACAATTCAAATAATTAAAGTACCTTGGTCCTTTATTACCTTCCTTGATCTAGTGAATTCTAACTCTTATTCTAACACCTTTCCCTATATATAATTTTATGTAGGTATATTTCAATAGAAACAATAGAAGCTTGGATCATAGTATTACTAGGATCAAGTATGAGTTGTAAATTCTAACATGTTCTAATTTCCCTTGAAGAGATTTTTCCTTGCTTTTACGTTGGCATGTCATCTATTTGCCAAATGAATGAAGGAAATCAATACATTGAGAGAGAACATAACATCTCCAATCAATCCATAATTCACCCTTTTGTGGCTTAGGTATGAAGTTTCAAATACCCACAGGAGCAACCACACAACTAGGATTTTTTAATTTGAGATATTTATTTTGAATGAAAACTAAGATAAAGTAGGATGGGAGTGGGAAAGAGAATTTGAGCATATGATGGGAAATGATCAAAAAGGGTTTTGAAATAATCAACATGAAGGCAAAAACCAAATGGGGAAGGAGAAATGAGAAAGTTGTGAGAGAGATAAAAATTTGTCCAACCTATTAAATTTCTTATCCGATCCTATTCTACAATTAGTCCATGTGAACCAATTGCCAGTGTGACTTAAATATTTATTAAACAAAGGATCAGACACAACCAATGAATTATGATAGTAGGTACAACTCTCAAATTCATCTATATTGAATTTATTATAATTATACCAACTATGGCCATTATGGTATTCCTCCACTTTAAATTCTCCTCCTAAGATCCAATCTACAATAAGAATATTTTTAGATGTCCAATAATAAAGGGTAACTCTTTCTTTAACATTATTGGGTGCATAAATGAAACAAAATCCAATAGTCTAACCATTGACAAAGATAAGGTTCCAAACACAAATATGTGAAGGATCCTCACCTTTATCAGTGAAATATTTAGACAACCATGCTAACAACCCAAAAAATACCTCCTCCACTACCATATTTGTGAGAGGTATCCAACAAGGTAACATCTTTCCATGTATTATAAAGAGATAGATCAAGATAAATCTCACTTAATTTAACCTCTTGAAGAAATATGATATCAGGTCTCCATTTTGTAATAGCGTATTTTCTCTATTTTTTTATGGGGGGAGAGATCCCTCTAACATTCCAAGAAAATAAATTATAAATGATGATGATTGAGAAGGATGCTTTCATGTTCTAATGGTATCACCACAAATTTATTGGTAAACATATCATCATCATCATCATTACTTTGTCGGTCTTTAGAGGTGGGTATAGAGGATGAAGAAGCCTAAGAGGGATAATTTAAAGAAGAATGTGTATGGGAAGGTGATGAACGTGAGTGGAAGAATGATGAGAATAAATGAGGAAACCAAAAGGTTCCTTCATTTTTCTAACCATTTCCCAA
Organism: Sequoia sempervirens; assembly: GCA_007258455.2. Classification (NCBI taxonomy): domain Eukaryota; kingdom Viridiplantae; phylum Streptophyta; class Pinopsida; order Cupressales; family Cupressaceae; genus Sequoia; species Sequoia sempervirens. The sequence continues at coordinate 14,980 of VDFB02282287.1, read as the reverse complement.
CTGTCTAGCAATAAAATATCCTTATAAGACATAGGTGTAATATGGGAGGATGAATCCATAATTGTTTTGGGAGTAGTGGAAGATGGCATAGATTTAGATTGAATGGGGGAAGAAAGAGAGAATTAATGAGGAAGAGAGGAAGAGAGGAAGAGAAGAATTTTGGTTGGAGGGAATTAAGGGGAGAAGGGGTGGGGGTGAGAAGAAATATTCTTCCTAAAAAGGCAATTATAAATCAAATTCCCTTTTTAGTAAAATAAACAAGCAGATGACTTGTTTGAATAAACTATTGGTTGTTCCATTTCAAAACTTGCGCTTATAAATTTAATGCTATATAAAAAATAATTTTCAAAACAATTTCCACACAAACCCTAGAATTCAAACTCCTAGACTAGAAAAATTATATAATTTATGCTTGCACCAAATTACTCTACCACACTGGGCTACAATGTCATTCAAAAAGAGATGGACTACTAGGTATAAATAGGAAAGTTCTATCCACATTAGATAGTGTGAACATGATATTCCTTAAGGGTGGAACTCAAATTTCAAAGCCTAAAGACAATAAACTTGCCTGTAGATAACCCATGTGTTGTACTACAAGACCACCTAAGTATTATTAACTAACTTAACATGCATGTTTCTTTAGCCCCCTTGCAATTTCTATTTTCCAAACCCTATTTTCCTAGTTTATTTGAGCCCATTTGTAGAATTTTTTTTATAGGTGCCCCCTTCAGAAAAATAAAATAACAATATAAGTTTGGCATTCAACTATGATGTCTATTATATCATCTAGCAACTAAAGCTTCAAATATTTACCTTATTTGTCATGTTGTTCTTTAGGGTTTTATTTACTTGGTCTATTTATTTCTCCACCCTCTTTGTCTTCAAGGCTTTAAATTATTAGTTTTCTTCTTCATCATTTATAGATTAGAAACCCCCTAGGTTACCCTCCAACAACTCATATTTATTAATGTTAAATACCCTCATTCTTTCTAAAATAATTATAATATTTGTCTCCCTTTTTACCTATGGAGATGCTTCCTTAAGTTGCATTAGGACACAACAAAAGAATCAACTCTAATTTTAGGGCTTAAAAACCCTTCTATCACTATGTTCAAAAGTTTGTCACTTCTTTCATTCTATGAAACCCTAGCTCCTACCTCTAGTTTTTTTTCTCAATGCCATTTTTTCTCCTTTCTTCACTTCAATAGGATGCATGTTATATTAGGTTATTCAGTGGATTTCAAATTATCCCCTAAGCCACTTAGCTCTTATTTTTTTAATATAACATCTTTTCTTCCTAAAGAATTAAACTAGGAAGTCTCCAATGCTTTTAAGTTGTTGGACCTCTATTGTGTTGCTTTGAGATCTAAGATCTTAATTTCAACTTATAACTCTTCATGACCAAGGCCTCTTATCCCCCCCCTCAAATTCTAGACAATATAATCACATTAACCATAACATGAGCATCAAATTTGGCATTCTCTTGGCCTAGGTGTCTCATTATTAAAAATTAGAAATGGATCATTAATACTTAAATATAAATATTTTACACTATAGAAATAAGTTCCTCTTATTTGTTAGTAGAGATCATGTGTCCAAAACTATTTTAATGACTATTTATGTTTATTTTTCTATTTATTGAAGATCTTTTAATTGTTATGAATATCTCATAAAGTTGATATATCAATTTTTTATGGTCCAAATGGGATGAATTGTCTGAATTTAAACCTTAATCTTGGCCACATCTCAACCCAAGAATATAAGAGGTCTTGAAATTCTAAATCTTAAATCCCAATGCATGTGTCTTACCTTCAAATGGATTATTGGGGCTATCTAAGGAGATGAACTTGGGAAATTTCTTGAAGGAACATAGTAGCATTGACAAATATTAAGGGAAAATGGATAATATTTAACCATCACTACAAGCTCCTAATGGCTCCCTTCTTCAATAATAATTCTTCCTAGACCTATATTAGTATGTGGAAGACATGGTTGTATATTTCCAAGTCCTTTTAAACTAGTGAGACACTTTACTCAAGAATGGTCAGAATTTCTCCACACCTTCCATAAGGTGGAATAGGTTGGTTCAACATGACAATAAGCCTATGGATCTCTCTATTAATCCTCAACAATGCCTCTTTCCTAAAGTAGTACAAAAATTTAATTATCTTTGGGATTTATCTACCCTCACATGGAACTCATGGATCATACTCAATCATTGTTTGAACTTTCTTATCTTAACAAGTGACTAATTATCTCCTCTAATATCCACATTAAAATATTCACTCTAATCCCTTGCCACTTCTTCAAGGATTGTGATCTATAAGCTTAAATAGCTATACCACATCGAAGTCATAAATTTATAGATGTTATCTTAGTTAAATAGAATTAAAGAGTGAATTAGTTAATCATCAATATATACGATCCAAAATAAAATGTAAAGATGCAACAAGTTCCATTAAAAGAAAGACAAATATACCTTGGAGAAACTGCTTCAAGTGAAAACTCTAATTTAAATGTTAGCAAAGCCTCACTTAAGTACTCCAAAATATAAAATACAAGAGATGTAAGCCAAATATATTTTTAAATATAGTCTTGGCTCAACAACCCCTAACAAGTCAAATGATTTCTTCTACCTATTCCACCACAAAAATCATGAAAACTCGAAGTCCCTATGAAAACTTCAACTATGAGCCTCTAGAATGATTATGAGCTAGCAAGATTATTACAATATGTCCCTATGGACTATAAATAGCTTTATACAATGTTAGATTCGGAGATGCCAAATAAATATTTAAATAAGAGAAATTTGAGAAATTAGAATGTCATGTGATATGCATAGCTATTATGTCACAAGTTAAAATAAAAAGGCAATTTTATTTTTGTTGTGATTTCAAAATTGTCACCTACTACAACTAGCAATTTTTCCATACCAAGTAAAACATACTTTTTTACCTTCTCTTTCTAAAAACCTATATTTTGATGTCTTATGTCATCTAATATATTTTCTAGTAGTCAAGGGATTGTCCTTTATTCCAAAACATGTCATTTAAAAAAAAAAATGGGTCACGCCTCTCTAGTATAAAGGATTTTGGTCCCCAAAAGCTCAAAGAATCAACAAATGAGGGAGAAAGAGCCTTCAACTAATGATATGGTGAAATGCATATGAACCAAAATTTGAAACAACTTTATCTCACCTATCTAGATGATGAAATATTACATTGTTTAAACACAAGAAAACTTTTTCAACATTAGTTTTCTCTGAAATAATGGCTTGTTTACTATCACTCATCTTCCCACAAAGATTCAAGGCCTTCTTAAGCTACTCCTAATCATGTTAGGTATACAACATGAAGCATTTTCTAATTCTTGATAATGCAATGCTTGGTTTCTCTTCTATATAAATCTTCCTTCTAGTTATACAAATATGTGCTATCAAAAACAACAAAATATCCACAAAAGCAACATTTACCATTATTTCTTCAAAAAATAAAACTAACTAAAAATTTTAATTTAAATTTCTTACTAATTATCGTGGGGGCACCCTCCTAATCCAACCCAAACCATAAGGCTTAGGGTGATAAAACATATAAAGGCCAAGTTCGTTCATCAACCAAACATTGAACAGTCAAGTTAGCTTGTGAACACAAAGAAAATAATGCATCAAACTTAAGACCATCAACATTAATATTGATGTTAAAAAAAAAAAAAAAATTGCCAACAAACTAGCCTTCCTACAAGTGCAAGAAATCCTAGGATCTACTTATGAAGTACAATCAATTACCTTAATTCCTTTATTTTCAAGGGAGATATGAGGCCTCTTTTTACCATTCTTATCTTTCTTGTAAGGGTTTTTTTAGTGTTGCCTCTTCTCCAAAATAATGGCACTCTGTGTTCTCCTCTATCCCTACTTCCTTCAACCACATACTATTTTAGAAAGTTTCTAATTATCCATTTGTAATAATATTATGTTTGAAACTTATCAACAAACCATTATTAAACATATTTGAAGATCAAAACATTTAGTCATTTTTATGATCTTATATATTCCTATTAGATTAGTATTCAATTCCTTTACTCAAACCTTATTTTTAAATGTCAAACCTTGTGCACCTTTTGTATGAATCACCACATGTTCACTCAAATCTCACTGGACAAGTTTTTAATTTCAGTCTCATATGAAGGTGTTAGAAAACAAATAGAGGGTTTATCCAAGAAGTTGGAAAATGTCATTAGACAAAATCTATCAACAATTGACATCACTTTGCATAACAAAAATCAACTCAATAATACCAACTACCAATAAATAAAAATATCCACAATCTATCAATTAAATAGATTATCATATAAATATATAAATACTTACATTCTTATAATTAACAATTTAATTGATAATATAATTATAAACTAATTGTATTTTACTTTCTTTACTATAATTTATAAAATTATAACTTATTTATGTTTAATCATAATCTAAATGACCAATTCTTATAAATTACTCTTTAAACTCTAATTCTTTAAACTTTTATTTAATTATAAAATTATGTTCAATTTTTTTTTTTTTTAATACTACAGGGGTGTCCTGCGACCCAGCTCAGCAGCCCAACAACCCTTACCTTGGGTACCTAAGGCAAGCTAGGGCGAGACTAGTCTCTTGTGGGTGAGATCCCCCGCTCACAAGAAGTCTCACCTCTTAAACTCGGGAGCGGAGTCGAACCCGAGACTAATAGGGAGCAAACCCACTCCCCAAACCAACTATCATATGTTCTTTTTAATTCTACCCTTTCTTATGGAAAATTCCCTCTTCAAGTGCAAAGCTTTGAATTTAAAAAAGTGAAGATAATTATTATATTAAATATATATAACAAAACAATTGTTCAAAATAATTATGAATTTTTTTTAAAATCCTCCAAATAATAGAAGCTCTACAATGTATGGAAATAACAAAGATAACCCCTTACCTCTTGGTTGACAATCCTAAAAAGGGAATAACATCGTAGGAATTGGAAAATATAAATATTCAAAGGGCTTTTTTTAATTTTATTTTTATCTCTTTAAAATATTTTATTCCGTGTTTATTATTTTCTAATTAAAATTAGTTTAAAATTTGCATTAGTTTGGATGTAAGATTTGAACCATCAATTTCTAATTGGCAAGAACTCATTTATTTGGCCAAGCCGATTTTTTTAAAAATGAATTCAAAATTGTTCTCTATTTTTTAAAAATAGTAAACAATTTTTTTAAAGATTTTAAATTATATTTAGTAATAAATTAAATTATATATGAACATTCTAATTTTATGTAATAAATGTTAACTTTTTTAAAATTTACATTTATTTCTATAATTTTCTTAGTAACTTAGTATAAATATTTTATCATTTTTATTAATTATATTGAAAAGTATAATTTATAATAATATAAATATATATTTGAATTTTTGAAAGAAAAATTATGAAAAATTATTTATTTATTTAAATATAAAGATGAAAAAAATCAGCAATATATTATCATCTTTTTAATTATTTGAAAATATAACACACATATACATTATTTAAAGCAAAAACAAAACAAAAAATGTTGAAATAATAAAATAATTGATGGCTTTTGAAAATTACATATAAAAATAAAACTCTTCAAACAAAAAAAATTAATCAATCTAAATAAAATAAAATAATTATTAAATGAAAATAAAAATTGATGTATTCATATATATAGTAAATAAAAAAATTCTAAAGTAAAATAAAATAATTGAAGATAGATGTATTTAAGATATCCATACTAATTTATATTCTTTATGGTTGATTTTCTTTACTTTTTTGCTTTTGGTCTCTTTTATGTCAACCATAATTATTATGTCTAGAGGTATTCTACAATGACATTTTACTAAATAAAGAAAATCAAGTAGCAAAATAATAATTTATAACTAAAATAAAGTTTATTGAAATTATAGCTTTTGAATTATTTGCATGTGTTATTATTTAATACTATTATTATAAAATATAAAAGTTCTTGAAATAAAAGTTAAAGTAGATGATTGGATAAAATAAATATAATGATTAAGTAAATGTTAAAATAAATAATGTTCATGTCTTTTCTTATCTATCTACATACCTATTTATGTCTTCATGAATCTATTTAGTACTCTAGATAGATATTAAAAATGATAAGTAGGAGGTATTTTTCCACAGCGTATCAAATTATGATATTGATATCAGGATTCAACCGTGTAGTTTCGAGTCAAACTCATTGACCCATGTTTCATGAGTAGTGGTTCACCAGAACCCATCTCTCATGATATCGAATGGTCCACTTAGCACTCATTGCATCTAGGTGATGCTCACAGAGGTGAAGCACTGGTCCGTCCCAGGAGGTCACCCATCCCGGTACTGCTCCACCTCAAGCGCACTTAACCAGAGAGTTTTCTCCAAGGTTAAATATGATATTTATGTAGAAAATAACATTTCTTTTAAAGTGAAAAAAAACAACAACAAAAACAAAAACAAATTAAATATGGATATCTAAACATTAAGATTTCTAATATTTTTTAGATAAACCTATTTAAGAGATTTATACTAATTATAGTCTTAATTTTTCTTGTGAGAGTTATCTCTTCTCCATTCAAATTAAACTATGAATTTAATATTTTTACATTACTAATTCTTAAAAATACATTAGATCTTTAATAAAAAAATAATAATTTCTTGTAATTTAATATTATAGGTTTTTAGTGTTTTATTGTTTATTTTAGATGCTAGCTTATCATGGATATCTTTTGTAAAATCTTTATTATTTTTAATTTAATTATAAATACAAAATATATTTTTTATATATAATATTCATAATATTAATATTAATATTTATATATAATTATAATTTATAATTTTAAAATAAATAAAATATATATAAAACATTTGAAAATAAAAATAAAAAACTATTAATTTTTTGGGTTTAAATAAGCTTAAAATCTCTATTCTTACATTTCTAAGATATGTTTTATGAAAGAGATTATTATTATTTTTTATAATGTAATTCTTTGTTGAATATATCAACAACTTGATCCTTTGTAGGCACATACTTTTCTTAGGAAGTGATGTCGAATTGAGATATGTTTTTTATTTGAATACATTACCAAACTCTTTGAAATATTGATAGCACTTTATTGTCACAAAATAGAAATTGGTTCATCATACACTACCCTATATCCTTCAATTATTTTTGAAAGGAGATTTCCATAAAAGCTTTGTAATGAAACAATAAAATATTGTTGCATTTATAAATTTAAAAAAATATTTCTTCTTTAAATGATAATTTAAAAAAAGGGGATTGATAATAGGGTTCTAAGTATAGATGATTTATAATTTAACTTGTAAGTCATAATATTTAAGATAATGGATATTCAATATTTAGTTCTATGTTAAATGAAGAAGAAAATTATAATTTGGTATTAAATTGTATTTGTTTCATGATTGGAATTGATTAATATTTATCTATATTTCATCTTAAAATCAAAATGAACCAAAAAGTAAATGGAAAATAGCATGGTTATATTAATTTTACTATTTTATTTTTCTCTTACTTTGAGATGTACGTGAATCCTAGAATGATCATGTATATGAAAGTATGCAAGAACTCACAAATATGCATATAAAATAAGTATTTAAACATAAAAGGATACCAAAGTCCATACACAATATCATTTCTTGCTAGATATCTTTATTTACTTGTCCATTCTTCAACATATATGTTTCATGGTAACCTATAAAATAGGAGATAAATCTGCAATGGGTAGCTTTTTCATTATCAATGAAAAACTAGGCACAAAATATAAGTTTACTTAACTATCTAGGAAATAAGAAAGATGAGAAATGAGCAAGGTAGGAAATTTTTTCCTATTAAAAAAGTGATATGTCTCAATTCCATGTGGCATATTAATTAATGAAATGTTATGTGATAATTCTTCATTTGTTCACATCGAAGAGTCTTTATGTTAATGTAACATCTATCACTACCTAAAATCTTAATCATATGAATGCTAATGATAATATATACCCCCATAGTTGGTTATATACTAATGATGCAAGTAATTAGAGAGAGGAAAATAGTAAAATAAATGTAAATATAATCTAAAGATAACCATTTCATCATGTAAATCATGTAATATAGGAATTACAATAAATGCATTGTGTAATAAACATGTAAAAAACCTACAATGATAAATCATTGAAATATAGTATGGTTTTTTTATGAATCTCTAAGTACAAGGTTATCCCTAATATGGGAAATGAGTAATGGTGATGTGCCCATCAATGGTCAAAAACATGCATGAAGGTACATAAAGCACAAGGAAAGGCATATGCCCAAACATGATTGGAGTAAGATAGTAAGTCCCTAGTGGTAACATAGATCTATGGATGTGATTGAAAAGTCAAGGAGGAGAAGATGTGAAGGGATAAAGAAATAGACCATAGGAAAAGGTAGTGGAGAGAGTAGGGTGCCCCCATTAGAAAGAACTAGCAAAGTATAACTATGTAGGTGTAAATGATATGGGGGAAGACATGATGCCTTGAGATAAATGTATGGCAATAGAAGTTCAATGTGTGATGGGGGAAAGCATAATTTCCCTAATATAAATATATGACAATAGAAGCTCATTGTGTGAGTGGGGAAATCATGATGCCCTTAAGGCTAGTAAGGTACTCAAATTATAATATGATATTACATTATTAACATGTAATCTCTAAATTCATGATAGGACAATATGGGATCATTGTAAATATTTGATGTTTAAAGGCTAAAACATAATGGTGTGGTAAATGTCATAGGCATCAAAACATTCAAGAAACATGAGTAATATAAATAGAGAATCATAGTAAGAATGGGAATGTGTAACGAGCATGTGATTGGAAGAATAAAATGAAACATAATAAAATAAAACGGTAGGTGTAAATCTTAAAAATCATAATAAATTTGACATAAAGGGTTCAAATAAGCAAAGGTTGAATAAGAAAATAATATCCAAACAATTGAGCCAAGTGGAAAATACATTTTTTAAAGGAAAAGATAAATCCAATCATAATAATGAATGAGGTGTAACAAGCATAGGAGCCAAGGTGTTATGTAAAGGAAAATAGAAACCAAAATGCCCCCCAAGTGGGAGTAAAAAATTATGAAACCAAATATAGAAGGTGAAATGAGTATGATAAGCACAATGAACAAGGCATAGTCAAACAGGTCAAGGGACAAAAGATAAAGGGGACCCATAAATATAGATTTGATTTCTATAGCGATGCTCATAAATCATACAACATGTCTAGAAAAAATCATTTTCATCTAGTGATCTTTTTTAGTTCATTTATATTCTTCTTGTACCGCATGTATCTCTTGTTCATGATATTTTACAAACACATTACTTGATTGGTTCCATATGAGGTGGTTTATCTTTTGTTTCATGTACATAACCTCATCATGAGGTCCATATATTTGGTAAACACGAACAATATCTTGGAATACATCATATATTTCCATATGATTAATTTCATCAAGTGAAGGAATTGTGGGAACATGAGTATGCTTAATGGTTATCTTCCTTTTATGTATAAGGTCTTGAAAATTACGCCTAAATTTAATGCAAATTTCTATAGAATGACCTTATGTGTGATGATAGGAACAAAAGTACTTAGACCTATGTGGTGTGAGCTTAGATTGATCTATTATTTCAATGAGAGGTAAGATAATGAGATTGTGTTGCATGATTTTTTATAATCGTGTATGTGGAGGCTCTTCCAATATAGTGAATTATCTAAATAGTTTAGGTTTATAATTTTCATTATGATAGATAGATATTTTCAATTACATGAATTTAATTACCCTAAAATTTTGAATCAAATAATTATGTCAACTCATCCAAAAAAGGGGAGAGGTACTATAAACACAGTGGTATAAAATGGGATCTTCTAATAAGGCATGCTCAAACTTACATACAATAACACATATATTTAAAATTGAGAGATGAGGTATACAATACACTTGGATTTCAAAGATCCAAAGAAAACCATCCATAAATATGCATTGAAGCTCATCATTCTCTGATATCTAGATAACATTATAGTGGTTAGAGCTTGAAATATAAAAATGTAATCATTAATTGGTTCTTGGTCCTTATGTTTTCATTGAATGAGTTGAGAAATAAAATGTCCTAGGAACAATATTGTAATGAGAACATTCCATGAAAGCACTACCCAAGTCCTTAAAGGAAGTTATAGAAGCATGGGACAATAAACAAAACAATGAAAGCGCATAATTACTAAAGCTTGGTGGGAACACCTTGGTGATTAATTCATCCTCATAAAATAAGGAGGTACATAACTTGGAAGTGGTGAACATATAAGTAATCGACTCTACCATCATACTATTTAAAATAAAGTGTCGTAAATACATTCAATGATGGACAAGTCAAATTATCATATGACAAAGGATTGTGAAATATTTTAGTAGTGTTATCTTGTTGGACCCTTTGTGCACAAGTATCAACATACCATTATACATTGTCAATCCTAGTGACATGGTAACTCACATAAGGAAAAATTTCATGCTTAACATACCCCATATTCATATGTGTATGCATCATGTGTTGAAAATCAAGATAAAACTTTATAGTGAAAAATATGTAAATAGTTTTATGTATCCAAATAAGCAAATAGAAATAAATCATAGATGAAAATAGATTACAATATAAATACAAACCATAACTCAGGAATTACGTGGAGAAAACCTTGCAGGAATAAACTCCACACCCAAAGAGATCCAAGACTTGTGTTAATCCTTCAAATGAGTTACATCAATATGACTTCTCTCTTTAAATCACTGTAACACTTCATGGCTTCAACAACCTATATAAATTAACTTGTTTTTCCTTCAATTTGAGGACTAAATATATAGGCTTGAGATAAACCACAAATCATGAATGGTTTCTAAAATCATTTAGGCATAAATCACAATAAAAAAAAAATTCCTCTTCCAACTTGTGATTTTATCCACTTTTTAGTAATGTGCTCATGCAAACTAAAAAAAATTCCTTATCTTCTCCAAGCTCACATTTAACTTCCCCTTTTTCATGCTCTTTCTAATTTGACAACTAAAAACACTTTGCAAGTTGTCATAGTTGCATTTAGAAACTTTCATGACAACTAAAAGGTAATTACAAATTGACAATTAATAATTAAATACAAAGCAAGGTTGAGACATTTACTCAACATTCTCCCACTTGTCGAACACCTTGCAAAAAAGCATAAAGGGAAACTAAATAAATCAAGCCTTAGAAGAAGTAAGGCCCATGTTCTCTCTGCACCAACTAATTTTTTTTGTGCTCACTGGTTTAGTAAGAGAATTTGCAACATTCTCTAAAGTGTCTACTTTTTGTAAAATGACTTTACCACTCTCAACCCTATTCCAAAAACATTCATATAGAACATCTATGTGCTTCATGCGAGCATGATACATTGGGTTTTTAGCCAAACAGATGTCACTTTGACTGTCACATCTAATTCTTACTTGTTTAGACTGAAAGCCAATACCTAAACACAATCTCTCTAACCACACTACCTCATTACAATCATGTGTCACAACCATGTGCTCTACTTTTGTAGTGTACAATACATCTATAAGTTGTCTTTCGCTCATCCAACTAATTGCTCCTCCAAAAAAAGTAAAGACATAGCCACTTGTGGACCTTCTACAATCTAGATCACCAACAAAATCTGAATAAAAAAAACCATGCAAATCAATCACCCTACTCATTTCATAAGATCCATGATAACAAATGTAATGGTTAGAAGTCCCACGTAAATATTTGAAAACCCTTTTCACATATGTCCAATGCTCTTTACCAAGATTTTCTATAAATCTACTAAGAACTCTCACTGCTTGGGCAATATCGGGTCTTGTACAGGTCATAATATACATAAGGCTTCCTACAACACTAGCATTTGGAACTTTATACATCTCTTCAAGTTCATTATCTGTTTTATGACATTGTTCTAGAGATAGCCTAGTGCCAACTAGAAAAGGAATACCAACTGATTTACAATCATGTATGTCAAAACATTGCAAAATAGTGTTAACATACTTCTTTTGATTTAACCATAATTTTTTGTTAACCTGATCCCTATTGATTTCCATGTACCCAAGATATATTTTGCAACCCCTTTAAAATATTTCATATCAAATGTACCAAATAACTAACTCTTATGTTCCCTAATCATTTCCAATAAATAACATATCATCAACATATAGGACAATGATTAGTAATCAATCATCATTTAATTTAAAATAAACACAATGATCTTCTTCATTTCTAATAAATTCGTGATTCAATGTAAAGGCATTAAATTTTTGATGCCATATTCTTGGTGACTGCTTCAAACTGTACAAAGATCTCTTTAACTTGCAAACCAAGTGCTCTTGTCCCTTCTCAATAAAATTATCAGTCAATTTCATAAATATTTCCTCATCAAGATCCCCATGTAAGAAATTTTTTTTAACACCCATTTTCTCTACTAAATCAAAAGCAACAAAAATAGATAAAGGAATCTAATGGAGGTTAGTTTAGCCACATGAGAAAAAATCTCACCAAAATCCACTCCCTCAAATTGGGAGTAACCCTTTTCCACTAACTAAGCCTTGTACCATTCCAAATTACCATCTACTTTAAATTTATTTTTAAATACCCATTTGCATCCAATGTATTTCTTCCCCTTAGGCAACTCAAATAGATCCCATGTGCCATATTTTTTCAAGGCCCCTTTATTTCATCTTTCATTTCCTCTAACCAAGAATCATGCTCATCTGAAGATAAGGCCTCTTTCGCAGATCTAGGTTTATTGTCAATACAAGATAAAGTAAAAACACAATGAAAATCAAATGGACTATATCCATACCTATCAATAGGTTTACATTGTCTAGTGGATTTTCTTAGAGGTGTAGCAAGATGCTCTAGTTGTCCCTCTTGAGAATTCTCTTCTAATCCTTCTTCTTCACCTTCATGTTCATCATGTTGTTCTACATGTGTATCTTTTAGTGGTTCAACCTTAATATTAAAATGCACCATTTTGTTAGGCCTTACATGAGGTTGTTCATCATTTTTAAATTTCTTAAGATCCCTAAAAATTATATCCTTAGAATATATCATTTTCATTGCTATAGGATCCCAAAGCTTATAACCCTTAACATTTTCGCCATAACCCACAAAAAGACATTTGTTAGCTTTGAAATCAAGCTTAGAATTTTTTTCTTTAGGAACATGAACATATGCCTCACTACTAAAGACTCTAAAATGAGAAACTGATGGTCATTTATCTATCCATACCTCATAGGGAGTTTTATCAACAAGAGCAAAAGTAGGTGACTTGTTAACCAGATAACAAGTAGTGTGAACTGTTTCAACCCAAAAGCATTGTTCAAGCTTTGCACTACTCAACATGCTTCTAGCTCTATCCATTAAAGTCCTATTCATCCTCTCTGCCACTCTAGTTTGTTGTGGGGTATATGGAGTTTTTTTTTTGCTTAACAATTCCTACATGCTTACAATAGTCATCAAAGACCCTAAAGCAAAATTTTCCACCATTATCGGTTCTTAAAACCTTTACTTTTCTATTTGTCTGTTTCTCAATAAGTGTTTTAAATTCTTTAAATATAGAAAAAATAGCATATTTCTCCTTTAAAAAGTAAACTCATGAATATCTAGAATAATCATCAATAAAGGAAACATAGTAGTGAGACTTTCTAATAGATGGTACATTCACAGGACTAAAGACATCACTATGAATTAACTCCAAAAAATTTTTAGCCCCAGTAAATGATATTCTATGTTGCTTTCGATACACACATTGTTCAGAAAAATCAAAATTAGTAGAATAACTTGACAAACCATCAACCATCTTTTTATTTATGAGGGTTTTGAGACCCTTTTCACCAATATGACCCATCCTGTGGTGCCACAACTTACATGATACAAAGTTATCAATTACATTAGCAAAGTTACAAAAAGTAGAAGCATCAAATCTAAATATGGTGCCACACCTATTTTCCTTAGCTAAAACCAAATTCCCTCTGCTTAACTTGCAACCACTTTTTTCAAAAGTATCATGTACCCCTGAATCATTCAGTTTAGATAAAAATAAATAAATTTCTAGCTAAACCAAGGATGTGTAATACATCTTTAAGGGTTTTAACCCTTCCATCACTGAAAATCAATTTTACCTCCCCTCAACCTACAATTTTTTGTGTACTATTATCCTCAAGGAAAACTCCCACCATCATAAGATGAATATGTTGAAAACCATTCCTTATGAGGAGTCATGTGGTAGGATGCACTTGAATATATTAACCAAGAGTAACCGTAAGTCATATTAACAAAAATAATAATTTAGCATCAGTAACTTCATCATCAGAGGATTTATCTATAGAGGAATCATCATTATTTTTCTTTTTATTCTTACATTCCTTTTTGAGATGCCCTCATTTACCATAGTTTCAACACCTCAATCTACTCTTACCAAGTGTTTTTGGCATTCCCTTGGACTTAGACTTGTCCTTTTCACCTTTCTTCTTGTCCTTACCTTTCTACTTAGATCTACCTTGTGCATGCAATGCATCTTTAGACCCCTCCAATGTCCTCATTTCCTCTAAAAGTAGAGTGGCAACAAGGGCATCCAACTTTAGATCATTTGAAAAAGGACCACTAATTGCAACAATAAGATTATCCCAAGATTTAGATAGTGAACATAATAGTAAAATACATTTATCCTCCTCATCTATCTTTACATTAATTAACTATAACTATCTGAAGATTAAATGAATTCAAGTGTTCTGCAATCAAGTCTCCATCATTCATTTTAAGAGAATATAACTCTTTTTAGAAATAACTTGTTCATGAGACTCTTAGTTTGGTATATATCTCCTATTCTATTCTATAATTTAT